>VDFB02114450.1:0-45205 GCA_007258455.2 Sequoia sempervirens
AAACCCAAATGATGAGATTTTCAAAAAGATGTGATTTTATCCCACATGCAAAGAAATTCTCAGAAAAAAGCACAGAGCTTCAGAATGAAGGCTGCGGGGCAATTTTCTCGAAAAAATCTAAGACGTGGGTTTTGCTGCTGATGCTGAAATATGCAAACCCAGATGATCAGATTCTGAATATTTTTCCGTTTTCTTTGACATGCGAAGAAAGTACCTAAGATGAGAAATAGAAGAAATAAGACAGAAGATAGAAAGTTTTGCTTGTCTGCTTCTGAAAAATCTGCCAACCTCTTCTTTGGAACTTGATAAAACCTGCATGCAAAGTGAAAATAAAGTCTGGAATCTTCTTCCTCTGCACAATCTGAATTCGTTGCTACGAAGAACGCTGAATTCTGACACCTGTAGCACCTTTAACTTGCTGGTCGCTCAAGAAGAATGAATATTTCAGAGCTCAAGATGATGAAATAATGGACGCCAATGCTTAAATAAATAAGCTTTCATCATTGAAATTCGCATTAAATAAAGAATGCTTGAAAATGGCGCTTGGCTTCTAATTGGACCTCATTATAGTTAACTGAAACTCGAACAAGCTAAATAAGTGGTCATGCATTAGGGTTACCCTTTCAAGTCTTCAGTTAAACTTAACCATGCGACTTTAGCTTCAGTTAACAACCTTATCAAGTTCGCCATCCTTCACATTTGCTTTGGATTCACCAAATTTGACCTAAAGCAACCCTTTTGGAACTAAAGTTGCCATTCCCTTGAAAAGTGCGTAGCTTCATCAATTCATGCTTCACTTCTCAAACACTAAATATGGCGACCCTTTTGGAAACTTCAGTTAACACTTCAAATTCGCCATACTTCACTAAAATATGCTTCATGCTTCACAAATTAATGCTTCATCAAAATATGGCGTCCCTTTTGAACTTCAGTTGACATTCAGTGAAGCATCATCTTCACCAAAATCTTCATAATTGCAGCCAAATTCGCCATGCATGCAAACTTTAGTTGACATTCAGTGACAATCTTCAGTTAAGTCAACATGCAATCAAGTTAACTCAACATGCAAGGTAGTTAACTGAACATGCAAACTGAAAGATCACTCCACATGCCAATATATGAACTGAAGATAACAACCCAGAAATCGTTTAGTCTAGCTGCGGTCGAACTCTAGTTAAAGGCGTCCATTCAACTCACTTTAGAAGAATTAACTTTTGAACTCTTAAGCAAATTCCCGGACTTAGCCAAATTTTATGAAAATTTAGCTAAAACCCTCTGCCGGGACCACATTGTTCATCCTCGTCTTGGTTGGTGACTGCCAGTTGTTGGCGAAGATTGCATCATGAGCTAAAGTAAAACTAATCAAAAGATATCTTGAAGAGTATGCGTCATAAAGCTGGCATTTAAGGTCAAAAGTCAAGCGCTTTTTGAAAGGCTGGCGCTTTTCTCGAACAGTCAAATTTGACTTACATTTTAAATGCGAAGGGAAAAACAAAATCCTTCATAACTACGACATCAATTTTCGAAGGCGGAACTTCCAGGTTCGCCTTGACCTCGATACGCACAATAAGCTGCCAAAGGCACATTTCCCACGAAAACATCATCCGAGGGGTGAAAATCAAGGGCGCCTTTTTGAAAAGTTGCTCTTTTCATCCCAGACTTAGCCATTTCTGGAAACGACAAAAATAATATAAAAACCTCGACTGCAAGCTGCTGAATCATCTTCTGATCTGACGGAGACAAGCAACGGAAAGCTGAACGTAACACGGACACATTGAATATCTGAAATCATCAGAAAGAAAGCATTAAAGGCCTGAAAAGCTTAGTCGCCTTTCTCAAAATGTGCTCTTTGGCTTTTTCCTCTGATACTTTGACTAAGATTTGACCCTACGTTTGACCTCCAGTTCAGGCGCTTCAGCAACTCAGATTCACCCGCTGACGGATGCGTCGCGAAGTTCGAACAAATGTGAGATAAACATCTTGGGTGGCATTTAGCCAAAAAACCTACATTTGGCACCTCAAAAAGATGGGCGCCTTTCTCAAAAGCTGCGCTTTTCTCCAGTGTTAGCCAATTCTTGCTTTCGCCTCGTTTTGCGCTGTATCTTTCGTAACTTGCTCAAAACAGGTCCGTTTGACAGGCTTGATAGCTCACTGCGAAGCTGACGTGATGCCGGATAAATGTATGTTGGAGGTGACAAACCCTAAAAACAGGATTTGGGCCCCTAAAAGATAGGGCGCCCATTTGAGAATGTGCTTCCTTCTCCAGAGATAGAAAATTTTGATGATTTTCCTTCAGATTTTCATTTTCCTTATATCTCTTCAGTAACAGACTGACATAGTACTGACACCAACTCCATATTCGAAAACCCCAAAAACGACCATTTGACAACACTTAAACAAGAATAAGACTCAATTTAAGCAAAATGCCTTAGTGAAGCAAAAATTTTGGTTTTGGGTACAACACGCATATGCCTCATGGCAACCTGATTGATGTTAATGAAAGGTGCCCTTGATATTTATTGTTGGTTGATATTGCGATTTTATTTGAAGGCTTGGATCCTATTGTTTTTGGCACCTCTTATGGTTATTTAGTGTTGAGCTATAAACTTGACATTTGGTTATGTTGGATTTTTCATTATTTTGCTTTGGCTAAGTGATGGCAAGGTTGTGGTTCGTTATCTTATGTTGATGATATCCTTGTTGTGGAGTCTGGATTGCTATTGGTTCATTTGAATTTTTTTGGATTGCGGTATGGGGATCTTTCTTGTCAACTCCTAGCACGGGGGGTGGACTTTCGAGTCCACGTGGTTGGGTGGAACGTGCTATGCACCCCATTGGGTGCCCAACCAAGGATCGAGCTGTGCAGTTATGTGCCTCTTGTGGTGACTCCAGGATGGTACCCGAGTCGGAGCCGATCTTGTCACTTTGTATTCACCTTTCCAGTTGTATCATTCTATCTTATTGTATTGTTCCCGTATATGTTGAGGAACACATATGTATCATTGTATCTCTTATATGATGTAACTTTTATTATCATTGTAATGAATGTAACCCTTGACCTTAATTTATGATCTTTGATGGATTTTGTCATTCATGAAATGTATATAAATACTTGGTACTTTTATGTGTTAACTTTTCATAGTATGTAATTCTAAATGGTGTTGAATCTGTGGAAATATGTATAATTACGTCCATAGATGTGATAGATGGTTTTATGTGTTATGATGTGGATGATTGTATTTCGTCTAGTAATTCTAAATAATGGTTAAGTGGAATACTTATAGTTAGTTAAACATCATCTTGGTATGGGTTTACGTTAGTAATGCTGTCACGTGTACCCTAGAGGACGTGGTTTATGATGTATTTGTTTAACTAAAAATTATGTGTTGGTTGTTCATGTTCATCATATGTATTGTTCTAGTTTAAAAAAAAAATAAAAAAAATATTGTGCTTTTACTGTAAGTTCTATAGTTGTCCTTTAGGGTTTGCGCGGCGGGGCGTTACATAGCTCTCTCAAAGGTGCGTGCTAGAGCTATGACTCTCTGAGGTTCTCTATGAATACTGCCTTCGTGATCTTGATCCAGATTCTGAGCTCTATTAATTGTCAAATTTTGAACATTTGTGTTGAGTTGCTGGAGAATATTCGCCACCTGTTCTTGGCCTGCAACCATGCCTCTGAGCACATCTCTGGCTTCTTTGTCCTCTTCATCTAGATGATTTCTGCGAGAACCTTCACCTTCCCTGTCAGCCATGTTATCAAAGCCTAATTCTTCTTCTTGTTCGTCAAATGGAAATGCTGAAAAAGGTTCAAAAGTACTTCTTTGCAAACCAGGACCCCTGCGTGAGTAGTACCTGTCAAACCTGTTCTGGTGAGGCCGCATAAAGACTACTAACCCTGCAGGCTGGCAGGATCAGTGCTCTGATACCACTGTGATGAGCCCTGCTGGCTCTCAACTCAAACCCTAGTAAATTCTTAAGTCTTGTTGTGTTATTTTAGTTTTTTTAGAGAAAAGTTCATAGATAGGAGAGAAAGGGCGCAGCATATAAAAGCTTATAAACTGAAATACAGAGCAATTTCCTATAGAATGGAAATGCAAAAGACGTTATTTTATTGAAACAATGAGATCATGAATGATAGACATACCAGAATGTTTCCAGTTTTTTTATTTAAAATAGTAAGCCAGCTCGCCAGCCAAGAATGCTGAAAACTGACAATAATGGACGCCAAGCCTCCAGATTTGGGTTCTCTTGCCTTGAACCTGGATACAAATCTCTGGAAATACTAGACACCAAGAATGGAAGTCAAAAAACAACCAAAAGGAAGGCGTTTCAACCAAACCCTTCACACGCCTCTCTAGAATGCACAATTCCCAATGCAAGTCGTACGACCAAGAAGATGAATGAGTGTTAACCCTGCTGGATGCCACTGATCTGAAGAAGAAGGCGCCACAAGGAAGAAACCCCTTTCTTATTGCAATCAATAGTAAATCTTTATATAATATTCTGTTTGAATCATGTAGAACCTCTGAATGAAGCTCTCAACTGCACTGATTCGATTGATCTTTCACAATCTCAAGAGTGCTCAACACTGAAGAGGTATCGTTCTTCAATGGAAGATTGTTCAAACCCTGATCACAGGAGAATGCACAGGAAGAAGCACAAGGCAAAGTCGAAATTATCAAAAGGTGAGTTTCTCATTGCCAAAAATGCCTTATATGCAAAAGGCACGAATTCCAAGAAAGATACGCCACTTCTCATATTTTAATCTTTTAAATTATATTTAAGTCATTTCAATAGTATTTGACTTAAATACTTGGGCGCACTTTATCAATTTAAGTGATTAAAATATTAAATCACTTTTAGAGAATATTTAAGTGATTTAAAAAATATAAAGTCAATTTGACTTTATAATATAATATTAAGTTAATAAATAACTTAAATCACTCAAATAGGCATAACTTCCACAAATCTTCATAGAATCCTGTGCCGTTAGAAGCTGTCGACTCTTGCACTGCTAACGCCTGCTGTGAACCAATCACTGGGCTTTGAAAACAAGAACGATCAAACTCTCCGGAAAGTACCACTGGCCCTCTAACCAATCCAGCTAGCCCACAAGGGTCCAATAAAGGGCTAACACACTGTTCCCGAGAACTGACTAGAGAGGGGACATCACAAAGAGGTCAACAAACATCTTACAAGCATTCAAATTTTAATAGCAACATCAATGACAAAAAATTGCCATGTTCAATGAAATAATGACTTTTGGCATTCCAAAAATTAGGATCTTTGGATTTTGGTAGTTGAGCTTCTGGATTCTGACTGTTGGGAGGCTGAAGGATGTTTTAGATTTGATATTCATGCTTAGAAGAAGGTTAGACGACTGATTGATGGTGTGTAGACCCATTTTTCAAAGAGTAGCATGTGTATGTAAGCCTGAAATAACAGGGGAGTGTTTGCTGAGGTATTTGTGAGCTCTGTTAATGAAGGTGGAGCTTGTTGAGACCATTTTGGTCATTGTAAAACCTCTGTACTTCCTTTTACTTAGTTGAATGAGGCGTATTTGCTTCCTCAACTGGAATTTTTACTCAAAGTGGGTTTTCTCCAAATTAAATGCATTTGTCCAGATTTGTGCATGTTATTTAATTAATTTTTGTATTGTTGGTGGTTAATATCTCTTGTTCAAGTGTTTGATACACATTGAAATGCTTGCATTTCCATTATAAATGGGATTAAATGTTGTTTCTACTTTTTTTGAGGTATTGCTATCAAATTAAATTTGTCGGAAAGGGGGCCGAGTGTGGCATAGCCGCCCGATTTATAGATTACTTAAGAGTATAAAACAAATGCTTAAAACACAATTTGAATTTGAGGCTCCTAGAATACAGAATGTGAAGCACAAGCCAGCGCCCCTATATGCCTAGTCTCCTCCCTACAATGGTGGTCACAATCAAAAAATGTCTCATTCAAGATGGTCAAATCATCTTCATCAAATGAGAGCTCCTCATCAGCTATGATCCATTTTGATTTAGGGTCAATCTCATCAAGGTCAATTGGCTGATTATTTTCAACACTACTTGAGACTAGCAACCCTTAAAATATTTTTTTTTTGATCCGTAAAATGCAACTGAAGTTGCATAGATTATATTGATATTCAAATTACATGAGGCAGATATCTAGGTTCCATAGAGTACAAGATGGCATTACCCAAGTCTACAACAAAGTGTCCAAAAAGTGAGGTATTCCAGAATCTTACATTGAAAGATACCCCATCAACCCTTTGAAGGATGGGAGACATTCTTTTCTTCAGAAAAATTCATCTTCGATGAAGATCTTAGAGCCATAGGGTGCTTTGTCATTGCAGGAGTGGGCCGCTTCCTCTTTACTTCTGTCCACTACAGCTCTTCTAGATGATTGCAAATAGGT
Source organism: Sequoia sempervirens (assembly GCA_007258455.2). Classification (NCBI taxonomy): domain Eukaryota; kingdom Viridiplantae; phylum Streptophyta; class Pinopsida; order Cupressales; family Cupressaceae; genus Sequoia; species Sequoia sempervirens. The sequence continues at coordinate 6,424 of VDFB02114450.1, forward strand.
GATGTTTCATTGGGGTTGACCACCATCCCAACACCATCATAAATACCCGCAGCCACAAGGATTTCAGCAGCCACCTCGAAATTTCCCACAAGTTTTATGTTTTCTTTTTCTGATGAAGATGAGGGGGCAACCACGAGGTCACTTGCAGTGACGATCTTATGTGAGGCCTCAACAGTAGGCTATTTTTGAACGTTTGAAGAGGGTGTAATTTATTTTGAAGAGTCCTCTTGAGGAGATTGTATAGAAGAGGCATTTTATAGTCCAAGAGAAACTACATAATGATGAGTGTCTACCCCAACCCACCAAGAAGACCTTTTGCTTGTTGCCTAATTGCCACTCTCCTGAAAATGCTCCTTATGACACTGATGGGTAAAGTGAGTAGTAGAGAAACATTTTCAACATTTGAAGGCAATCTTATCATAGTCTACTAGTTGTCTCCAACATCTACTACCCACTTTGAAGGATAGCTCTGCAGGGAGCTTGATAGATAAATCCATTTCTACACATAAATAAGACACAGGTAGAACTCCTATAATGGACTATTTCATTGGAAATACAATGATACTTACCCAAACTATTGCCAATAGCACACAAACAATCCAATTCCCAAAATTGAAGGGGAAGGTAGGGTAATCTCACCCAAAGATAAGTGGATGTGAAGGTCTCGATGCGGGGATCAAAAGAAGCAAACTATGGCTTCATGCATATGTATTCACCTTGAAACATCCAAGGGCCAGCTTTCAGCACTAGATCCATGTCTTCTATTGAATCAAATTCCAGAATAAAAAATCCTTGAGTGCAAGGATAAATATATATTTCTTCTTTCATATACTCCTTCCAGTTTTGTGAGATCCATGTGTGCAAATCGCTCAAAATGGGCCAATATTTGGTCATTCTACAGATTAGAGCATGTGCTTGAAGATACTCTCCATCGCCAACACATTCATCCAAATCCACCTCAGGAACAAGTGCAGATAGGTGCACAGGGAGAGGGCACACCTTGTTAATTGCTTTTGTTGCATTGGGAGTGATTGACGTAGAAAATTTGAGGGGTTTTCTACCCTCACAACCATCTTGACCCAAGTCTGACACCCCACCGCCAAAACCCTTCCATAGATCGGGCCTTCGTTGCAAATCTATGTTCAGTAGCGAAGGGTCAATGTGGGGCACACGAGCTTGCTGAATACCATGAGTAGATGCATTCAAATCTCCTTGTTTGAGGATTGGCGTTGTAGATCCGAGTTGTCCACATGCCCCTTCTGCAAAGAAAAAAAACCCACCTTTTCCCTTTAAGGCATCCCTGAAGTTTATAGTTGGTAGGTTGGCGAGCTCGAACCTATATGCCAGGCAGTGTCTTCCCTATCATCCTCGCAAACACTGGTTGCACTATGCGCGCCATGGAGATTGCCGATGGAGGGAGAGGGAGGTTTCGGGAGTGCAGGAACTGTGCGTCTCATAGCGCCAAAAATTAGCAGAGCTGGAATTTTTGCTTTCTGTCACCGGCAACCCTTGAAAATCTTTAGTAGTGTATGCAAGAAATTCAAATTGACTGAACTTGAAGTGATTAAATTTAAAATCTAAAATAGAAAATTTGGATTAGTAATTATTATTAAACTTCATTAAAATTTACAATATTTATAGTTTCCTACCTTGAATTTTCTTAAGCTAACAACAAATATTGTGATGTACAAAGACCAAATCATTCATTTATTGTTGGCTCAACAAACTGTATTTTTTAGATTGCATATTTTAAACTTCAAACACACTTGAAGAATGCTCACAAGAAAAAGAATTGTATGGTTGGCTTAGAATGTTAGAATTGTGAAAAACATGAGCCACAAGATCAAACAACGAACAAAGACACCTTCGACAAAAGAGAGCTGCAAACATTAATATCCAATATCCTCAACAAGAAAAAGCTACAAAATTCAAGAGATCAAAGTGATAATACAAATGAGGGTTGAGTGCTATATAGGAGCAACCCTAAATGATAAAGGGATTAGATCATGACAAGTGTGAACATCTCATGCAATAAGATAGAATGATCTAATAATAGCTCTCTAGTTAATATAAAAAAACACTCCTAAATTTAGCTTAAGTGCATGAGAATAAATTAGACTAATTAATTAATCAAAGATTAATTAATTATTAGCTAATGCATAATCACTCTAACACCCCCCCTTAAGATGAACTTAAGGAGTAGCTAAAAACCCTAAAAGAGAGAGTGCATGATGGGTTTTGACAACCAAGGCTTGGTGAGGTACCTATGTACAAACAATCTAATCTCTCACAATCGGAAAAAGGAGAAAAACCCTGTGGGAGGAAACTCCTCTCCAAAAGAGAGAAAGGCGAATGAAGGACTAAAAAGCCTTCAAAACAATGTGAAGGACTAAAAATCCTCCAACCAAAACAATGTCCCAAAAAAGAAGAGGAATATGTAGAACATCACTGGAGCACAAAGAAGTTGTAGACAATTGTAGAAAGATCACTGATATAGTGTTGAAATGAAGAACCTCTAGAAACAGGAATGCAAGAGTGTCCATATGGTAAATGCTCCATCTCACCAAAATGCATGGGTAACAAACCGCTGATGTACGTTGCATCCGCCTAGTACATAGGAACAAGAACTAGATACATAGATCACTCGAAAAAACGAAACCAAGGAAGCATTAGCACCAATAGTAGAAATCCCCACCCCCCATAATGTCGACAAGGGAGAGCCAAGACAAGAATACTTAAATTGTGTGAAACCAAGAAGTGCATGTAGGAGAATATCTGAACGTGCAACTAAAGAGTACCTACAAATAAAAGGGTGTGCAAACTAAGGCACACACACATGAGGCAAGAATCACTAGTATTCACTGCTGTCGTAGAAGGGGCACTTTATCTCAATGAGTCTACAAAAAGAGAACGTACATGCAAAAAGTGTCTACAATGCCCAAATAAGAAAAAAAGCTAGAAATACATATAGAACAGCCAAAAAACAAGTCATCCCACACAAACAAAAAGTTTCCAAGAGCTAAAACGTCCAAGTAATTCACTAGAGTGTGAAAACACAAAAAACTAAATAAAATGTACATGGAGAAAAATATGAAAAAATGGAATGGATGGTTGTGAAGAGCTCTAAGAGGGCATTCCAACGCCATTGGAATTGCAAAAAACCGAGAAATAGGTCAAAAGTTATGAGCTCGAAAGTAAAAGAAACACCTCTGATGAGACCCACACCATTGGAAAGTTGACAAAACCAGCTTTTGGATGATATCTCGTTTGCCCAATTTCGATATTGTATGTCCAAGTTATGGCCAAAAGAAAAAAAACACCTCATTTAGGGCCAAAGAGGGCTTGAAGGGACCCCTATCCTACGGTCGTACCATTGACGTCATGCTAACGTTAACAAAATATTCCTTGTCAGTCGGAACAAAAATTTGACCCCTTGGAAACAAAAAACCGCTAGAATATTCTACAAAAATGCTTGAATATTCCTAATTCGCTAGGAAAAGAGTGTTGGCCAAAAATATTTCATAGTTATCGCAAGGGGTAAAAAAAAACACCGCCAGTTAAATTTTTTGCTATTGATGACTCAAAGTGCCAAATGGCAAGTTGGTGGGGGCCCATTCTGCACCCATATGGGTGTTGCGGATGTAATAAACCTGCTATATTTTTTTGATATTTTTTAAATTTTTAAATAAAGTTTTTAAAAAAAATATGCCAACCTATATATTTTTTTTGCTTTTTTCGAACTGCATGCATAGGCCGTATAGAGGTCGTACGACCCCTATGCAAAAAAAATTGCCTCAAAAGCTTCCAACACCAACAATAAGCAAATTTATAGTCAAAATTCGTCAAATTGATCTCCTGAATCCAATGATGAGGTCCTTTTCGCAGAAAAACGCACCTAAAAATTGCCCACCTCCAAAAATTGCAAAGAAAACAATGGGGGATCCAGATTTGAAGCCTATAACCCTTGTTGAAAAAAATACTCAAATTGAGAAGGGGTTCATTGAATCCACGCTCTAATACCATGTTAGAATTGTGAAAAACTTGAGCCACAAGATCAAACAACAAAAAAAGACACCTTCCACACAAATGAGCTACAAACAATAATACGCAATATCCACAACAAGAAAAAGCTACAGAATTGAAGAGATCAGAGTGATAATAAAAATGAGGGTTGAGTGCTATATAGGAGCAACCCTAAATGATAAGGGGATTATATCATGACAAGTGTCAACATCTCATACAATGAGAAAGAATGATCTAATAATAGCTGTCTAGTTAACATAAAAAAACACTCCTAAGTTTAGCTTAAGTGCATGAGAATAAATTAGACTAATAATTAATTAAAGATTAATTAATTATTAGCTAATGCATGATTACTCTAACATAGAATACGAATTGCCATCCATAAAAAAAATTTGATTTCTTTGTCAAATCAGTCCCACCATTGCCCTAACATTTGGATTTGTTGCAAAAGAAAAAATTATTAATAAATCCATAATTTATTTCAATTTTTCAGCAAACAAAAATGTTATAGCTAAACTAGTTGCAAATTATTATTTTTAAATTTAATACATGGTTTTTATATCTTCCTTAAGTCTACAAATATATCAGAGATGAATCCCTTCACTTGCTAATACATTGGCAACTATACAATAGCTACTTGTCAATCCTCTATATCAAGATAAAATGCAATGCACTTGAATATGCTTTTTGTCACCTCTTCATCATCCTTGAATGATACATTATAAATGAATGTTGGATGTAAGTAGTATCCAATGGCATGGAGTTAACAATGCATTTGGTGACCCCCTCTGGTATCAATAATCTCCCATATAAACATGTACTTGCTCTCATCATTTTGTATTTTAGGTTGTAATGTCTCCTTTGCAATATCCACAGCCTCACAAAAATATCCCACATAAGATTTTTTTCTGTCAATCAATCTTGGTGCTCTAATCAAGGGCTCTAAAATTTGCACAATTTCATGCACATTTGTCCAAAATAAGTCATCAAAAACAAGGCATGCTATGGTAATACCATTCAAGTGGTTGGGAAGGCTAGACTCACCCCGATCTAATGAAACAAATGTGTTTCAAGTTCATTTTCTAGGCACATAAATTTTGCAATGCAAACAAGTGAGTGACAAATCTCATTACAGCTAGTTGCACAACCTCCCTTACCTTGATGAGGGATCTCATCATGTTGATCACCCTAGTGTGACTACAAATGAATTCATTGAGGGATCTTCCCCTCTACTATAGATTTAACCCATGGAAGTTGTTCAATGTCTTTCAAGGTTGAATCAAGACAATGTATTGTGCACGGGCTCTGAAAAAAGTGGGGTACTCCATCAAAAGTTCACCTACTGCCACACAATTAGCTACATTATCTATGATAGATTGCATTAAATATTGTAGTGTAACCTTGATTAGTACCTCACCAAATAGGTAGAGAAGCATATGGGTTGATTTCAAACTATCATATGCATCCTATGGAATTTAGGAAGACCATGCCACTCTCGAATGCCACAAAGAGGTTGATCAGTATATGATTCCTTCCATTAGTGATCTAGATCCTAGGTGGTTTGGGAACAATCTTTAGTAAAAGACAAAATTATAGAATACGTGAAGGAAAATAACACAATTAACCAATACATATTTGAATGCAAGACTTCTAGAAATAGTGTACTACTTCTATTCAAGATATATAAAACAATAGGTTACAATGGATGTTATAGATAGCAAGGCTGGGAATGAAAAATCTTGTGACTAGAAAGGAGTAAACACATTAGAAAAGTTTGCTTGGACTTTTCTTCTATATGTTCCCCAACATGAAGGATTGAATGTCTATACGTGTAATATAGTTACATGCAGCTACAAAATGGTTCACATCCCCTAACCAATGTAGCTTGACATTCCAACTTGTAGTTGGGTTCTTCTTGTTTGCTATTTCATCTCTATGGGCTACAAATGAAACGGTGTGCAACTACCACATTGGCGAGACTATTGAGCATGTGGGTGTCCTAGGTGATGCATGAAGAATAGGCGAAGCTAACACAACAATAGCTTTAAAGCTTGTGCAATAGTGTGAGATGTCACAAAAATTTGCATGTTGCCACAAACCATTGTGGATGTCTACATTAGGGTTAACTAGAGGTTGTGTGACTACACTCAAATAATTTGCACTTTCTTGAGAAGTTATGGTCCCCATCACATTTTTAATGAGTTGTGGAAACTAAATATAGAGTTGCTAAAGACTTACCATTTTGCTTGATCTACATATTGCCTTACCTTGACCACTTTGAACAAGTGGTGTGTGCCTTGGCAAGTGCAAGTAGTGGTCGTTTGTATGATTTGATCTCAAATAGTTGTGCACAAATGCTCAAGATCCAAGTCTAAAAGATGTTGAGATGTAGTTGACTCAAGAAGAGAAGGAAAGTATGGCTTGAGGGGTCTTCATCTTCGGATGTGAACCCTTAAAGTGCCCTTCTAGAGGTGCCACTAGAATTTGTCACCAACATTAAATTCATGTGGTTTTCAATGTGCATTGGAGTACTCATTGTATTTCTACCATTGGCACAAGAGAATCTGCTATACCCGCTACATTAACTTCTACACTTTATCTACTCCTAGTTCATGTTTGTGCAATTTTGCAATGGTAGCGTGTAGTAGGATATGTCCAAGAGTGTCATTGGCTGAAACCCATGACATGTCTGAAATGCACTATGCCCCATAGAACATGTAAAGCTTTGTTGTGGGAATGCTAGATGTGTTGTAGATTTCCATCTTGAGTACATGCAATTAAAGATAGAAAAAGATGCAAAAGTGTGTGATTAACCAACTCCATCTAGCCATTTGTCTACAAATGCAAAGCTATGGATCAATCCAATTGTGTATCCAATCTCTCCCACAATGATTGCCAAAATGCACTAACAAATCTAGGGTTGGAGTCGAACACAATTGATGTTGGTAGCCCACATTGAGCCCAAACATGATTGAAGAAGAGGCATGTGATCTACTATGTTGTGATGTTTTTCTTACATGCAACCATGACGGCCATCTTTCAAAATCTCCACAACACAATCATTCTAATGTTGTCATGGGTAGTCTGCTTATGAAATCCATATTGATTGATTCCTAGGGCCTTTGCAATACTTTGAGAGGTGAAGCTTGAGCTTCCTATTCATTGGCTTTGTGATGCAACAATGAGTAAAAAACTTGCTAAAGCACTCAATGTCTATGTGCATATGAGGTCAATCGAAGTCTTGTTGTAGTGTTGTCAATGTCTTCGTAACATCAAAGTCTCTAGATTTTTTTTGATATAGTGCACCTTCCAAGCGAGTCATTAGCAAGATATACTTAGAACATAGAGATGTCCAAGTTTGAAAAGAAGCTTGTTAGATAGATGGAATTCACTGACTTGTTCACCTTGTGGAAGCATAGTGTCCAAATCTACTACATAGAGTGTCTCCAAGTCAAAGAAATTGTGGTCACAAGATTACAACACTATGATGAGCACACGAACTAGTGGTTGGTTGAGGCAATCTGCTACCTTGTTCTCTTTCCCATTTTTTTGCTTGATCACCAAATAGAATTGATGCAAAATGTCATCCCCTTAATGTGGCACACATTATTTAGTTTTCTCTGTGTACAAAATATTAAGTGACCAATGATCAAAATGAATGATAATCTGTTTACCCAAAATGTAGTGGCAACATTGCTTTGTTGGAATATTTTGTCATTGATGTCAAGGTTGAGCTGTGTGCTTATGTGCTTGAGCTGCTTGAGATGCTTGAGCTGCTTGACCTGCCTGGGTGTCTGCTTGACCTGCCTAGGTGTTTGCTTGAGCTGTATGTGTATCTGCATAAACTTCTTGTGAGCCTACTTGTCAATTTGTCAGCCGCTTGAAAAGACTTCATTTGAAAAAGTCTTTCCATTTGTGTGAAGGCAGAAAATACTTTCTATGAGATTCGTTCCTCTTATGAGGTGGCTTATTTTTGTCTTATGTGAACCTTTCTTGGACGTGGTTTTGAGATATTTTGACAATGCCTTGAAGTTCAATAACGTGGCTACTTTAGAGCCTATTTGCTGTCGCTGTTTGGAGTAGGTTTTGAATAAGGACAATATTCATGAAGAACCTTCAACCATTATTTTATGTGGTATGTTGAATAGTCTTTGAGGTCGTTTTTTTAAAAAGGCAAAATTTCATTAATATGGGTGGCTTCATTGTATGCATCGGCCTATATCTTTAAAGGGCCTATTTTAAGTTGAGGTGGCACAGATATTACATGTGGCAGCTGTATATTATTGTTTTGAACATCTATATATGTTAAAGGTGACGGTTCAATGAATATTAAAGGGGATGGCTTCAGGCTGCAGACAATTTATTGAGTTAATTCTTAGGAGACGTGAATTTCATCACAGGCTATTTTTATAATTTGATAATTTCCTGAATCGGCTTGAATATTCTTTCAGAATTGAAATCGGTGTGTTGGCTTAATTATTTTCTGAAGACTCTCTTTTGAAGGATGCCTTCGTGGAATTTGAAATTGCTTGGCGTGGGCTGTGTTGACTATTGTTTATTGTGTGGCAGATGCAATAAAAGGAGTGTGGATGTTGAAAACTTCTAGAACACATTTTGAGTATTGCATGATTTAATTATTTCTTAAGACCAAAATGTAACGTTTTCCTTCCAGGCACGGGTAGTTTGAAAAATGCCTCAGAAATTTAAATGGGTGACGAGTTTATTCTAGCAATGCTTTTACGTGTGGGCTCTATTTTCATCGGGTGGCTTATTCTTTCTTTGTCAGCAATCATTAATGATTTGGTGGCGGCTCCTAGATTCTCATTTTTGTGAGGCGGATAAAACAAAAGTCAGAAGTCATCTATTTTAGGGAGACGACTACAACTTTCTAAGTTCGGGATTTTTTAGATGGTTCTCATTCTGTGTATCGGTTTTTCTGAAGAATATTATTATATTTTTTTGAGAGTCAATTTTAATGTGGGAGATTGCTTATATATGCACAGAATTAATGTTTGGTTTTGGACGTGTGTGTGCCGGCTTTTCAGCATGAGAATTCGATGGCATGATGTGAGATGGTGTTATATTTCCTAAAAAGTACGTCATATACAGAACGGGGTTGATATTGTAATATACGTGATTTCTTCAGGAGTAATTGTTTTTGGCGGAGACGTTTTTTTTTATATACGTGGTTCATGATCTTCAGAAACAGCTACAGGGGACGGAAATTAATCCTAAATGGAATTGTCTTTATTTTTTAAATGAGACCAATCTTCTTTTTCAAAATATCGGTTTCAGAAATTTATTTTTGTTGGCATTATCTTCTGACAATGCAGTGGCGGCTTCTCGAGTGTTGGCTTATTTTTGAATGCATGAATTCGGGTGTGTTCAAAGAAAAAAAACGTCTTTCTAGATTGGTTGTGTGCGTTATGAGAGTTGTGAAAGAAAGAACTTTGAAGAATCACTTAGTATTCAGGGGGATGCACTATCAGTAGTGCCTTTTTGTTACCTGAGACGTCTCTGAAATGGAATGGAAATGTGACACGTGCTGGGAATTGACAGTGAGGAGGTCGTGATCTTCAAATTATATGCAGCCATTGTGAATTCTGTGCGGGCTTTTCTATTGGTAATTGTTGGGTTTGAGCATGGTGTATTGGACATTTTTTTTTCTCTGGTCAAGTCGTGAGCTGAGCAAAAATGTATGTATTAAAAAGACCATCGATATCCTTTATTGACGAAGTTTTGTGCATGAACAAAAAAAAAAAAAAACCTTAAGTTGTCTGGCTGAGAGGTGAAGGGTTGACTGCTTCATATTCATGTGGCTGTGAGTGTGCTATGTGAAGCTGTTGTCGAGGCTTTAGCTTTCTGCTGAAGTTCGGTGGAGCTCATTCCTTTTGCTGTGTCGAGTTTGCATTTCAGTGACAAGGAATGTGATACGATTTGAATCCTTGTTTGCTACTGCACTCCTTTGAAGGGTTCTGTTCATTTTTCAGAGCTGGATGATGTTTGATCATGTCTTCTAATGGGTTTGGTTTGATGTGCTCAGATGTGCTCAGAAAAAGTAGAAGTTTATTACGGGTTTGTTCTGCCTGTGTATGGAGATTAGAGACCAAAGTTTTCTGAAGGTTGATAGTTTGCTTCAAATGAATGTCTGAGAGAGCAGCGATATTACAAGAGGTGTTGAAAGCCTGGTCTTGAGTTTGTATTCAGTTTGAAGGAGTTTTTGGTTCGTGTGAGTGTGGAGTAGGTGGTCTTGGGAGTGCAAGATAAAGGACGTGATATTTCAGTTTTTGATTCAGGACAGCATGTATGTATTTGAGGGCCTCACAGTTCATGTTAAGGCATTTTTTGAAACAGTATATGCAGATTTGTTTTCAAAGACTAGAGTTGGTGCTTCGGTGTATTCGGAGTTGGTGCTTCGAAGGAGAGTTGGTGCTCTCGGGTGCTCACTAAATGAAATCAAAGTTGGTGCTTCGTGGAAGTTGGTGCTCACTTATGTAACAGGGTTGGTGCCCTTTGGAGATAAATAAAAGCAATATTTTGCCGTGGTTTTTTACCTGAAAGCGTTTTCCATGTAATCTTGGTGTTTATCTCATTTATGGTGTTTGTTGATGCTCTTAATGTTCTGATTTCTGATTTACATGTTAAATCTGGTTTAAAGTTTTAAAAAGTTCTGAAATATTGATTCACCCCCCGCCCCCCTTTCAGTATTTCTTGTGTGCTCTTTATGCTTGACAGCTTGAACAATGACATATAATTCTTTCTCATAGATGGAGTAACATCGAACCAAGTCATTGAAGGTTTTTGAATGATACGCAACTAGACACACATGTTGTATGAGTACTACAACGAATACATAATGTGCTGCATCAATTTGATTCTCAATGGCACCTCTAATGTCAAGCATTTCCATAATAGGTATTCCTTGAGCTCCTTAAAGGTGTGTTGTTGCACAAGTGTTTATAAGAATCTTTCTTTGGCACATGATTTGGTTGAGTGACCATGAGATATGCAAGAGTTTGAGAATAAACCTTCAATAGAAGTTTACAAGTCAAAGAAAGCTATACAATTCAGAGAGATTGTGTAGAGTTGTCTAGTCTTGAATCACTTTAATCTTCTTCAAGTAGCGATTAGTCATGTAGCCCATATATTTAATTTGTGTGGTGCCAAAGGTACACTTGTTAAAGATGGCTTGCAACGTGTGTTGGCACAGAGTGTCCAAGAGGCACAAGATGTGATCTACGTGCTCTTTCCAAGTCTTGCTAAAGATAAGGATGTCATCCAAGTAGACAATGACGAAGAAGTTGGCGATGTGTCAGAGGAGTCATTCATCAAGCACACCAATGTTGTTGATGCTTTGGTTAAGCCGAAAGGCATAACCATCCACTCATACAATCCCTCCTTGGATTTGAATGTTGTTTTCTAAACATCTTCAAGATGAATTAGTACTTGAAGATATCCCAATTTGAGGTCAATCTTAGTGAAGTGTTATGCACCTTAGAGCTAGTCCAAGAGGTTGTCGATGTGTAGCTAGCGGTACCTATTTTTCCATTATGATCTTGTTGAGTTCACAATAGCCAATGTAGAGATACTATGTGCCATCTTTCTTTAGTGTAAGGACTATTTGGCCATTGCATCATGGAGAAGAGTTGGGTCTAATCTTTCCTTGATCAATCAACTATTGGATTCGGTGCCAAACATCATTTTCCCCAAAAGATATGTGATATAGAAGGCTATTCAAAAGAAGGAATTTGGGAACCAAATCAATCTCGTGTTGTACCTCGCAATGTGTTTGTGCACTGGCAATGCATGGTTGCTTTCTTGTGCAGGTGCCTCCAAGTGAACCATGAGAAGCACAAACTTCTACATGTGCAAAATGATTTGTTTGGTAAATAATAAGGCTACCTTATGTTTTCAATGAGGATTAATAAAAGTTGAAGTAGTGATTGCCAATGTGTATTGTCTACTATTGTGACTTTTCTTAATAGACACAATCTTCATCATACATAGATGGCCTCCCAAGTAGTATGTCATCGACTTCCATCCATGTGATGTCACAAATGGCTGCATCCTGCATGGGAATGACTACATAACTAAAATTACATTGTTGTCTTACCTGAATATACTTACCTTGCTGCAAGTTGCAACCATCCCAAAGGGTTATGGCTTTGGGTGTACTTCAATGGAAAGACCCAAGTGCTTGACAATGTCTTGCAAGATGTTCTTTTAACTTATGCTAACAATGATAACACATAGTTGTTGTCTCTTGACCCAACACTTACTTGCAAGAGATACTCATGTTCCTTCTAAGTGCTAATGGTCACAACATTGGTGTTATGAGATATTGTGCCTACATATCAATTTCCTCTCATAGAATATTAATTGTATGTTTACATTTGAATGTAATAAGTCATTTGTATGTAATAAGGAAGTGGTTAGTTGTAGGCCATTAATAAAGTTATTGTATCTTTTTAATGAGGTTGTTGTAATGGGAAGTTTCTAAATCCATATGTTATGGTGGCTCTCTACATGAGGAGCATAGATCTTCTCCCATCTCTTTTCGTTGTTCATACTAACATTGGTATTAAAGCCATTGTTCAGTCTACTAGAGGAAGTTAGGAAGAGAAGGTCATGGGCCATTTGTGAAAGTTGCAGCAGAAGCAAGTCACAAGGGCAGTAGACAATGCACAAAGTAAGTGATGACGGAATCATGAGTTAGTTGTTGCACACAAAAATGCTAAATTGTGGGAGCCAATCCCTATCATGGGTTAATGAAATAAACCATAAGTTGGAGGTTGCATTTTTAGTAGTCACACAGATTTTTGTGTCATAAATAGAAAAAGGGCACACATTGAAAGGTTGAAATACTAGGACATCATGTGCATAGTTAGCCGAAAGTAATTATATTGTTTTAGTTGGCCAAATAAAGTAAATAAATAAATCTTAATGTATGCAGGAAATGTTTTATATTATATGTTGTTATTAGGAATTGAATCTCCGACCAGTTTTGATTAGTTGTAACAGATAGTTCTAGGAAGTGGGTGATCTCAACCATTGTCAGCAACTATATATGTCTTGTTTCATTGTAGTTGAGGACAACATAGATGATTGTATAGTATAATTATTGCCATTAATGAATGAGAATACTATTGTTATGTGCATATATGTTTGTGAGTGTTGGATATGTATGTTTCTGTGAGTTACATTCTCGTTTCCTCTGTTAGTCAATCAAGTTACTTCTGTGAGTAAACATTTGCATTGTTGCCAATACGAACTCTCGTACACATCACATAGACAAGATAATGGTGTTGTAATGAGTCAACCAGCCAAAGAGCTGGTGCAAGCCAAATGACAAAGAAGGAAAAAGAGTTAGAAGGAAGGAGCTAGGAGCTGGACAAGACGAAGACAAAGCTCATAGAGGCCGTACAGATGGTCAAAACAGTGAGAGAATGATAGTTGGCAGCAAATCAGAAACTCCATCTGCAGCAATCAGCAACCACTGCCCCTACATCCTGAGTACATCTAGGGGCATCCTCTCATCCTCCTTCTCATTGATACTTTATTTTCTATAGTCCCCCATTTTGCCATTCTGTCGTTTGGAAGACGCCTTTATTTTGTGGGGGGGATGATGTAGTTGGCCAAAATTAATTATATTGTTTAGTCGGCCAAATAAAGTAAATAAATAAATCTTAATGTATGCAGCAAATGTTTTATATTATATGTTGTTATCGGGAGTTGAGTCCCTATTGTACCCAAAGTAAATTTTTTGCTTCAATAAGGCATTTTGGTAAAAATGGAAATCATGTAAAATTGTCGTCAGAAGTCAATTTTAGGTCAAACGAAGCATGGTTTTTTTGTGGGTTTATTGTCAAAAGGATACTTGCAAATTTTGAAAATTAGGGTTCTAGACCCTCGTTTTTAGGAAAACACTAAAAAACAGGACCTTTCCAAAAGTAACAATAAAGAAGATGCCCAAAAGACCTCGTCGGACAGACTTCAAAGAAGATTTTGGAGACATCATATTGATGCTGAGCAGAATAGCTGGCAACCCGCAGGGTGCATTTTTTGAGAGTTGGATGTACTACTTCATAGATGAGATCACTTCTGGCGTAAAAATGTTCAATTGGTCACGGATGATAAGTGACAATCTCCACGAGCAATTGATCAATCTGGAAGAGACTAAGTCTTTTCACATGAGCTTGTATGTTGTCTACTTGTTGGCTAGATCATATAAGTATCCAGGACTAACTTGCAAGGGAAAAGTTGGCAGCGGAGAAAACAAACTCAGACCTTACGATTGTTACCCGCAACTCCAGTTGAAGAAGTCTCGTTTCAGAAAGGCGCATGATGCGTTCTTAATGCATATCACTAGAACGCTTCAAGGGGGAGTACATTAGAGGTTGAGTCATGAGGCGAAGAGTCTAATCAGTAGATATGGGTCCTTGTTCATCCAATTCCCAAAATTTACATATATCAGGATCCAAGGATTTACTGGAAATCTCTATAAGTTGCCCATTTATCCGACAAATCGGATGGTTTTGCTCGAAGTCCTAAGGCAACTAGAAGAATATCAGAACATTCAGAGGCCAACCAAGAAGGCATCTATTACATTCCCATTGTTAATCGAGAATATGTTGGAATCTTGTCTGTCCTCACAGGCAGCTGAGAGTGCTAGGTTGGAAATCCAGTGGTACCCATTTACAGCCTACAAGTCCAGGGTCAACTTTGACCCACGTCATAATATTCGGACAGTAGAGGGGAGAAGGTACAAGCACAGAGTGGAACTGGAAGACTTTTGGGCTGATGCCGCCGATGAATACGAAGTCAGGAGGAGACTATGGTCCAAGATGCCAGTAGATTTCATGAGGACAATTGAATTTTGCCGAATACCTGATCAGTTGCATGACGATGGGGACTACATCCAGCCGCGCTTCGAGGAGAGTCGACCTCTTCCTCCTGTGAGATGGTCGGAGCCTGATCATTCAGACTTAGCCACATTAATGAGACTAGTGGTCAAATATTCTCAGTGGTGGGTTGATCGTCAGGTCCAGGAAATGAGACATAAAAGAATAACGCTCACGTATGATCTACTGAGCGAGACAGAGTCGTATTCCTCCAATGCCGGTGCTTCCCATCAAGACTTGGTTGAGATGGGAGAGAAAAGGAAGGAAATAGTTCCGAGTGCAAATCCTGCTTCCAAAAGGTAGAAGGGAGAACCATCTTGTTCAGCAGCATCCCAGAATATTGACGAGCTGATGGCTACCATAGATGAGTCCTTGGTGGAAATAATTGTACCTCCTACAGTTCAGGAAGAGAACGATGAACCTATTCAGCTGGATGATGAGGAGCCTTCGTCGCCTACAGGCACGGAAATACTTGGTTCAGACAATGAGATAGAAGTCCGAAATAATGACTTCGAGGAGGGAATGATTTCCGCTCTCAGGGAGGTTGTGGATGTTCCGAATGAGGAAGAGGTTCAGGTAGAAGATAGAATCGAGTAGCCGACCATTCCAGATTGGCTGATAGAAAGAATGAAGATTCAACCACCTGTAGAAGCCCAAGAGGAGGATGATACTGCAGATTTCTTGGCAAGGTTGGAGCAAGTTGCAGTCAAGAAGCCTGCCAAGAAATTCTCTACTATTCAAAGGGACGAGACAGGCAGCCGTTCCGTACACATTGCAGTACCCATAGTGGACAAGCCACAAGACGAGATTACTCCTCAAGAGTATGCCATAACCACTGTAGATCTTGGCCCAACCTCAAAAGGCCAAGAAGTGGAGGAATTAGATAATTCCGTCTCGACCATCAAAGCGAGATTGGAAAAAGAAGTGGCTAAGAAGAAAGAGTATAAAAAGGAGGTTGAACGCCTTAAGGAGTACATACAGCATTTGACCCAACCACTTGATCAGGGTAATGCGGTAGCTCCTCTTCTCCTCAATTCATCGCAGGAAGTGACCAAGGATGTAGAGCACGGAATGGTTACAGCCAGGGAGGCTCAGGATTGGATGGTGAGCGAAGGCAGGAAGCAGCCTCGTTGATGGAGAAACTGGCACTTGCCTATGGGCAGACCTCTTCTTTTCTTTCCAGACTTATGGATATGGCAGAGACATGGGAATGTATTCCGGACATGCAGGAGAGGCTTATTCCAAGCCTTAGGATCTTGAAAGGCACTCCAAGGGAGGAGTTGGTTGATAGAAGGGTGATTGCTGCAGGAGCAGCATATGATTTCCATCACTGGTTTTGGGCAGTGACTATACGAGAAGAAGTTTTGGAGAAGGCAAAAGTGGATGGGCTCACAATTGAAGAGCAGGTCAAAGAAATCCAGGAGAGGATTTATATGACAGCTGCAGAAGTGTTCGACCGTGAGATTGTTCGGGAGAATGACATGCAGTTGGAGAGGTTGAAACGTAAAGTTCAAGAGACTTTCTTCTCGGCCACTGGATCATTTCTGAGACAAGATTTTGCGAGAGTGGCAAGACTGTTAGCCATCCGAAATGATTTTGGGAAGCAGGAGGCAGATTGGGAAAATACTTTTGCCAAATGTGCTGAGAAGTTGGATGGACTTGAATTCCTGATTAGCATGCTGCCACCTGTCACGATGGAGGAGGTCATCGCAGTAGTGTACAGGTTCATCGAACACAATGTTGCTCAGAAGGATAAGGACGCCTCTCCTTGATAATAGCTTCCACTGCCTCTTTACTGATAGTTCACTGAGTGATAACTCATGTTATTTTGGGCAACCCTAATTAGGGTTGGGTTGTAATAATCTTGGCCGTTGATATTGTTTTAATTTCGGCCCTTCATTTGATTTTTGTAACTCTATATAAACTGGTGCTCTCTCACTTTCATTTGTGTGGAGACAGAGTATGAGATTGTTGCATTGAGACTATTTCAAATAATAAAAGCTCTTATGCATGATTTGCTTTGAATAACTTTTATTGTCAAATAGTAAGCGAGGTTGCATATCTTCTTCCGCCATAGATTAAAGTTAGAATTAGATTAAATAGAATTTGCTTTGAAAGTTGGTTAAGTGAATGAGAGATTGATCGTATTGATTCAATGGTGAAGTATTGCTCATACTTTCTTCGAATGGATGATTTGCATTCCATGCGTAAAGTTAGCCTGAGCTCATAATTGTGGAAGCTTAACTTCAGCCTCATTCGAGGTTTGAAAATTATTATCACACCCCTTGAAGATTGCACCCATTTTGCGTATGTTGTCTAGCAGGAGGCGAAACAAAGTGTGGTTTATCCCCTTCACCGAATCCTTATTGTCTCCTAAGTTCTTAGGCGTAGAATAGATTCTCCTAAACCTTTATCCTTTTGCTATTTTTTGAGATCCAAATTGAAGTCCTAAGTGAAGAGAAAGCCTTCAATGATAAATCCGCCTAAGTCCCAAACTTGTGAAAATTCCTTTAACGTAAGTCCCCTTGTTTATTACCAGCAAATCACAACGCCCATTGAGCTTATCCACACGTCGAGACCCGACAAAAGAAACCTTGGAATTGCCATATGATCTTCTCGCAATCTTAGCATACGCGGTGGTTTTTCAAGAGAGGATAGAGTGTCTTTGGACATTTTATTTTGTGTGTTCGGTGGATGATAAAACGTACACCAACAGGTGGCAAGTGCTATTTAGTTCGTAAGAACTTTCATATCACAAGTCCCTTGCTAGTATCAACATGAGGATGGTGAGTACGTTGAGCTTGGAAACATGCATTCAGAGTTTCAAAATCTCATCCGTAGTAGTTTCAGTGGCAACCCTGTTGACTGTAAGTTGACTCAAGTTGCAACCATGTCAGCAAAGTTTGATGATGCAGATGAAAGGAAGAGGGAGTTACAGAATCAGATCACAGAAGGCGAAGATATGTTGTGACGACAACACATCATTCAAATGAGTATCAATGCTCTAGATGATGAGGCAATTAACAACTTTTTGAAGGAGATGATTGCTCAAGATGGCAACCAATGAACTACCTTTTTCCAAAGATAGCATTAAACACAACAGTTAACTTGATGCCTTTTCCAAGTTAACTCACTGTCCCACCTTTCATGCATGTCTATTTTTGGAGACACCTTTGTAGAGTGGAGTTCTATTTAGTTTTAGACTTAGTTAATTGAAGTAGTCTTTCCAGTTAACTGTTAGTTACATTCGTTTAGACATAGGAATAAATCTTGCTGATTGGCAAGAACTGAATGTTAATTTAAGGAGATTTTACTGTTCCCTACTCCTTTGAGTATCTATAAATAAGAGCAACCTTGCTCATTGTATTTTAACCATACTTCATTGTAACAAAACGCTGAGCTCGAGAGCCTTCGACTTTGTTACTTAGTATATGTTCTTGAACCATACTTATGATAACGAAAGGCTAAGCTATTTTTGCTTGCTTTCTTGTTGTTCATGTACTTGTATTCAATCTTTGTCAAGTGTTATTTGGTTGATCGTATCTTGTATGATTGTCCTCTTTCATACCATTTGCTGTCCCAAACGTGTAATCTTTGATTGAGTTTGAGAAAATAAATCAAAAGAGCAATGCGCCTTTGATCCAAAGTTTCAAGATCTTTCAATATTTGTTGTTTTTATAAATCTTTGTTTTGATCTACACCTCGAAAGAGCAATGAGCCTTCGAGGGAATTTGGAGATTTAGTTTATCGTTTGTTGTCTTGTCCTTATAATCTTTATTTCAGCCTACACCTCAAAAAGAGCAATGAGCCTTTGAAGGAATTCTGAGATCTAGATTATCGTTTGATGTTCTACTTTCATGAACTCTATTTCAGCATATGTCTGAAAGAGCAATGATCCTTTGGATGCCTTCTAAGAACTAGTTTGTCTAAGTACCCAAATCACTCCCCATTACTTCTAAATCCTCGCCATTAATGAATGAGAATACTATTGTTTTGTGCATATGCATTTGTGAGTGTTGGATATGTATGTTTTTGTGCGTTACATTCTCGTTTACTCTGTTAGACGATCAAGTTACTTTCGTGAGTAAACAATGTGGCAGCCATTTTTGCGAAAACTCACAAGTTGTGAGGTCACTTTCTAAGTCATGTGTAGGGATACATTGGAAAAAAGTTGAAATTATTGGTATCATCAAGTCATTAGCAAAAAAATCAAAGGACAGGCAATGCTAGAAAATCATAGGTATATTCATGTTTTTAGGGCATGTGATCTAGATGTGCAAGCACAAAAATCAAATGTTTTTTATCGGTTGCATTAGGTTTCGTGTAGTTATGGGAGTTGCAACATCATTCGCAGCTCATGGGAGGTCGCCAGTAGCAATAAAAGTCAATGCTGAGACATTATTGTGGCTAAGGCACAACATATTTGCAATTGCAAAGGTCATTGTGGTTTTGGGTTTTTTTTTTCCCATAACAATTTTTAACTTCATATTTTTGAAAGGGTGGTTTATTTATAATCTTTGTGGTTTGAAATTTGAAATAATTTGTAAAATTTAAGGATTAGGGTTTCAAGGAAAAAAAATTATGGATTAGATTAAAAGGGTCGTCAAGGTCTAAATCTTGTGTGTTTATATATCAATGTTTGCAATTGGGTTGCAAATGGTGGTTCATAAGGCACAACACTTGTTGAAGGTTTTGCAAATGGGGTTGCAAGCTAAGTGGGCTTAACCTAGGGAAAACTCCTTGGTTAAGCGTGTTTGAGCTGGAGTAGTACTGGGATGGGTGACCTCCTGGGAAGTCCTAGTGCTTCACCTCTGTGAGCATCACCTAGATGCAATGAGTGCTAAGTGGACCATTCATTATCATGAGAGATGGGTTCTTGTGAACCACTACTCATGAAACATGGGTCAATGAGTTTGACTCCAAACTACACATGTGAATCCTAATAGCAATATCACAATTTGACACACTGTGGAAAATACCTCCTAATTATCAAAAATTATGTTGTTAAGAATGGTCAACCAACATATGAAGAGTTGTGTCCCTTGAGCAAGATAAGATATATAAGGAAGGTAGATCTAGAAGAAAAGGGAATGTAAAAGAATTATTATGAGTAATTGCAAGTAATAGACAATAGACTAGCAAATTAACATATTCAAAATTAAATTATTATTCTCCAAATATAGCAATGAAGAGATGTAACTATTGCAAAGGAAATAGAGGTGAACAAGTGTGACTCCCTCAAACTTGAGATATAAAAGAGAGAGCATTTCATTTGAGAAAGACATCCATAACATCATTCAATCAATCAATTAAGAATAAATATGATATGAATCCTCCTAATGTGAAAGATCGTGACTCTAATGTGAAAAGTTGTGACTCCCTAAATGATAAGATATAAAAGGGAGATCATTCGTTGTGGAGAAATCATAAAAGGAGAAAAAAGAAAAATAAGAACAAGAAATATAAGATATCTATTTGGAATAGAGATAGAGAACAACCATTTAAGAGTAAATTTATCATTTCATCAAGAGGTATTTATTTAGAAATATTCTAGCAAATTCCTTGAGGAATCATATCTTGAATTGGTGAAGTCTCTTGCAAATAGGAAGGGCAGCTAGCCTTCCAATTAATGAGAGGTGAAAGAAAACCAGCCTTCATGCTCTTATCAAGTGTGCCACCTAGAGATGGAATGGATGGAAAACTTTCCATGCTCATGGCCTAGGAGGTGGAATGGAAGACCAACCTTCCATGCTCTTGGGCTTGATCAAGGAGGATGGCCAACCTCCAAGGTGTAGTTGTATTGAACAATGGAAGGGCGGCCCACCTTCCATGCTCTCACAATACAAGGGTGACCAGCCTTGAGATTGCTGTTTGCAAGCATTTCCAATAAATTCACAATATTATTTGCTATAAGGAATATGCTATGAGGTGTTGGTTCAAATATTAATGATGTTATGAATTAATGATCTAAATATTATGATATTTTAGCTATGATTTATTGATCCGAGTATTTATAATGTTTTATGTATGGATTTGAGTATTACAATACTTTCTTGCTACCTAATATTACTAATATCAATTCTTAGTGAATAATATAGTTTGCAAGTCTAAAATCAAGAATTTCCCAAATGGGGACATTACAATTTTCTATCACTAGCATTCCCACCAATCCAAATTTGTGTACAGGCTCTTCCCCTTCATTTCCCATGCATCTACTTAAGGTCCCCAAAATTTCTACACATGGAAGCATGGCTAATTTTTTAAGTCAATGTAAGCCATTGGAGTTGTAGAGCTTCCTTTCCCATCATGACTTTCCTCCCAAGTCTGCTTCCTTCTATACTTTTTGTCTAGGTTTCAAACTTCTCCATTTAGGCATACCTCACAACCATCCCTTTCCTTCATTCCCTTCTCCTATTGGGCTATCGAACTTGTCCAACCCATCACACCTCTCCACCAAACCCCAATTCTTCACAGGCCGCTATCTAAGAATCAAACTTCCTCTCACCAGCATGCCTCCCTTTCAAATGTCAATCCTTGACTTGTGGTATGATCCGCAAGGTGTCCATATCCCAACTCCGACCACTCCCACCATTTCTCATTGTTCATCCCACTTACTGCCTAACACATTAGTCTGTCACGATTCTTATTCTCGACACTCCAACAACCATACCGTATCGCCGACAACATTATTTACTTGAGGATGTGGCTCCACATGTAGTTTTTGTTTGCCATTAATGTGGTAGTTAGGTTTTGTGGCCATAGGTCTTCATGCCATTAATGTTTGGAATTGTTGCAAGTTTCGTGTATCTTCCTCCATGCCTCCCTAATAGATTTACATGCACGTGGATGTGGATTTTGAGCATGATCCAAAGGAAAATGGCACCAATAGGTATGGGCGCCCCCATCTTTGTACTTTGGTACTCAACAATCTCCATGCTGATTTCGACCTCTTTATGGATGGGGTTTCGGGATGGAATCCTGAGAATAAAAAGCATCTACAAAAAATACACAAACCCTAACCAAAAAACTCGCTATGAGCCCTCATGTTCAAGCATCCAAATCTGAAGATAAAAACTCATAGATCCAATGGAGGTCAAAGGATGAACCTTGAATGTAATGGGCACCTCTGATTTTTTTTAGAAAACTCTATTTGCTTTTTGTGTTTCACTCTGTGCTGATTGTATTGTTTTTGCTGAGTGTTTAGTTGATTGTTTCCATTGTTTTCATGATGCATAACAACACATTGCATATTGCAAAATTGAAGGAAATATTAAGAAGAAACATTGCTCCCTTTAATGAATAACAACATATGAAATGAGCATTTGTTATAGTTCAAAATCAGACTATTACAAATGTTTATAAGACCTGATAAGAGCAGTTTTCAGACCTGGTATTGAGCTTACAATGGCAGCAACTCAACATAACCTTGCCCAACTCATCTCATGCAAGAAATGCACAAGTCCCACTGATCTTCTACACCACAACCAGCTGCTTAATCACTGAAAAAGGCAGAATAAGAGGTCTATACAACAGCAGACCCTTATTCATGAAACCCTCAAATGGCATGTTTCCCAAGATAGGGCGATTTTCCCTTATAAATCAGACCTCCACTATTAAAACCAAAAAAAAAATTGAAGGATAGCACCCAGGTGAGAGAATTCCAACACAACAATACCCAAAAAGATGTGCCAAGTACTAATGGAGTTATGAAAGATTTTAACCTCCAGCCACTAGTAAAAAATGAGTTTCCAGAACTTCTAATAATGCAGATCAGTCATCAGAAAATACCCAAAATTGCCTCCAAACACCACCCACAAAGAGCCAAAAACCAAACAACACTCACACCATCAATCCATCACCAAAAAACCTCAAAACCCGCTTCAAAATACCAAGAAAATCTTCATCTTCACCACCCAAAAACAATGAAAATTATAACTCTTTGATGCCCTAGGTGATCCCTGAGATAGAACCACTCCAATCCAACTAGGGTGGATCTTTCACCACCGAAACCAGCGCTAGAAATGAAGGTTTTTGTCCTCAATCAACTGCAATCGAAATATGGAATCATTCCAACTAAGTTTCCTCAAGTTGCCGAAATATCCATATCTCCAAATGAATAAATAGAGAAAAGAGGAGAAATTAGGGCAACATCATTTTCAAATTCTACTTTTCTCTCCAAAAAGCCATGCCCCTTTTTGTAAGCTCTCCCATTAAACATAAACATTAGCTTATTTCATTTTTAAAAGATATGAAATTCACCCAAGGGGGGCATTCACCTCTTGAGGCATAAATTAAGCCTCAACTTTATAAAATAAAACTATTATTAAGACGTCCACTAAAAGTACATTGAACCCTCTTTTAAAACGTCATGCAAATAGGCCAAGGGGACTTTTTTATAATCCAAGCTTATATTCCCTTTTTTATAAAAAACAACTTTTAATACTTTAGTGACATATTAACCAATAATAATTCTAACCATGGAGAAAACTCACCCACTACCCAAAGTAGAAACTTTGCATTGCTTGCCGCTAGGACTAGTTACCAAAAATAGACTTACTATTAATAAAAACTACTAAAAATAGTAAGTACTCCCAAATATTAAACTAGCACAAAACATTAAAGCTCACCAAACAATTGCCACACGCTGCCCAAATAGGAAACCTTGCACTACACTGTCACCAAGACCAATTACTAAAAATAACACTTACTAAAAAGAGTAAGTGGGTCAAATCTCCAACTAGCAAAATACAAGATGCCAAAAAAAGGGGACATTACAATCCTCGCCAAACATTGCTTGTCCTCAAGCAATGCCCTCAAAACACCAATAATAACAAATTGATCCACATTGAAACCAAATAAGATCCCAAGGTCCCAAGTCAACCTAGGAGCTCTGTAATCATGAGGTAATCTGCTGTCCCAACCATGTATGTAGGTTGGAGGTAAGAAATAACAACTGTTTGCTACCAGTACACTCATCCAACAATGAACTTGTTTTGCCAATCTTGTCATTCCCTTCACCTGGTACCATAAACTGTCCCTATCAAGAGGCTGAATGGTTAGAAATTGTGAATTCTTGCAGCTATCCAAGTCTGAAATCAACAATTTGTAGTCTGATTTTTGAAAAATCAGCTCCTAGGAATAAGAGCAGCAGCTGCCAAACTGAAAATCTTCAATCCCAAAGAACAATCTGATCATTTTTTCGATGGTAAACACCTTCCAAAGAGTCATCAACCAAGTAGAACTCCAAATTTGCTCAAAATCTCCCTCCAATCCACTTGTGTGAATGCAAATGGACTCATTAGGTGGCTGTATAAAGGGGTAACAACAGCATATTTTTGGCCTTTTTGGTCTACAACACCCATGGTATGCTTCTTCCATCACCATTTGCATCCAATAACCCATGTTGATCCTAGGCATCAATACTTCCCTCCAAAGTGGCTCCACTACATTGAGGCTGTGCTACTCTGATCAACATATGGATTTCATCCAAGGGGCATTTGGGTGAAATTAGAAGTCTCAACAATAAGGTTCTCCACCCTATCAACCTCAAGGTCATAATACTACTCCTCCCCTTGTGATGAATCCACAAGGTCAACCCCAAACAATCCTCATGAATCTGAGGATTATGAAATGTATTTCCACATCCATGTCAAAAAGGGGATTATCAAAAACTTGGGAAGTGTCTTTACCTTCTTGCTTGGGTTCCATTACTTGATCATGATTGGACTCCCCTTGCATGAACTTGCATGTGGCAATCTCGGATCCCTCTTGGGTCATTCCTCTCAACACCACTTTTCTATCACCATCTTGAAATTTCAGCTCCATGGATTTTAGGTTCAAGGTGATCTCCCCTAAGGAGTGAAGCCATTGCATTCCCAGAACAACATTTGTGCCTCCTATATTGACAACATAAAAGTCATCAATTACCTCGTAGTGGTTTAGCTGGAGTCTCAACTCTGGAATCTTCCTTACACAAGATATTATGTGACCATTGACAACCACAACTCTGAAGCCTCCAAATTTCTTCGTTTTGAGCCCACGTTGTGCTACAATGTCTTCATCAATGAAG
Source organism: Sequoia sempervirens (assembly GCA_007258455.2). Taxonomy (NCBI): domain Eukaryota; kingdom Viridiplantae; phylum Streptophyta; class Pinopsida; order Cupressales; family Cupressaceae; genus Sequoia; species Sequoia sempervirens. The sequence goes on from VDFB02114450.1 coordinate 31,417, forward strand.
TTATGTGTAGCACTTGTATCAAGAAGAGCAACAATTTGCTGCCCTTCTAACCATCCCCTAAGTTTGAATGAATCACTTCTCTGCAGACTAGAGAGCCTAGCTAATGTACCACTACTTTCCTTCTCTTTCCCAGGCTCTTCTTTTGAACTATCTTCATCACTTTCCTCCTTTTCAGCTTGCTGGTCTGATTTTTCTGATTCTGTTCCATCAGCTAAATATGACTCCATTTGACGATTCTTCCCTTTTTCCAAGCTCTTATGTCCTGGGGACCATGGCTCTTTGCATGTAAAGCAAAGGTTCTTTCTCCTTAGCTCTTTTCTATTGTCTTCTTCCACAATCTTTGAAGGTGTTTCTTTGGGCTGAATGTTCTCCTCCTTGTCACATTTCTTATCTCTATCATATGGGAAAGTTTTAGGTGGGAATTTGTTCTTAGTAGTGGAAGACTCCATATCCCTAGCCTTTTTGATGGCCTCTTGTAGAGTAGGTGGGTTGAATGCCTTAATCCATCCCCTCAAAGGGTCGGATAACCCATCTATAAAGAGCACAATGAGTCTCCTCTCTAATATTTTTGTCACCAACACTAACAACCTTTGAAAATCACCAAGATAAGCATCCACCAAACCACTCTGTTTCAACTAAGCCAACTCTTTAAAATGAAGTTCGGGATCCGTTTTATCAAATCTCTCTATGAGTCTCTCCGTAAACTCAACATAAGAAGTGATTTGTGCATGTCCCACGGTAATCATCACATGATGCCACCACTCATGAGTAACTCCATCTAAGTGAATGGAAGCATATTGTATCGACTCCACTTCAGGCATGGGATTAAGGGTAAAATATGTGTCCACTTTTGGACCCAAGCTCTCGCTGAAATCTTTTCAAACCCATCAAAGTAAGGGAGATTGAGTTTTCGTATTTTCCTGCATAAGTCATTATGATATTCTCTGTTGCCCCTGTTGGTCATATGCCTCATCCTGAGATCTATGTAATCACGAAGTGATATGTCATGCTAGAAACCAGGCCTTGCATCCAACCAATCCTATCTAAATTGGTCCTACATCTCAACCATTGCAAACTCCTGATTGGGTTGTGCCTCCACTCTTGGTGGAAAAATAGGCATAAGAGGTCTAGCCAGGGCTGCTCTATTGTGTTGATTGGCTGCTCCACATTAACCCATATCATTTCCTTGCCCATTATTGCCTCCATTACCTCCATTGTTGACTCACAATCAATTCAGCCCCTCAACCAACTGTGCTAAACGCTGATTTGTTTCCTGGTGTCCCCTAACCACAAAATCCAAGAGAAGCATTATTTGATCTAGTTCAACATTTTCTCTTCCAACTTCTTAACCCCTTTCACCCATTATTTCAGAACTTGTTGATTCAACTGAGTGTGTTTCAAAGTGTTGCTCCTCTCCCTCAGAAGGCCAATGTTCTCACAATTCTTCTTCATGTCTCCTTAATCTCTCACGATACCTTCTCTCTTTGTCACTAATACTCATAGGATTGCATCACCCACTGACTAGTAGGAATGATTTGTGCTCTGATACCACTGTAATGTGCACCCCTGATATTTTTTTTGAAAATTTTGTTTGCTATTTGTGTTTCACTCTGTGCTGATTGTATTGTTTTTGCTGAGTGTTTATTTGATTATTTCCATTGTTTTCATTTTGCATAACAACACATTGCATATTGCAAAATTGAAGGAAATATTAAGAAGAAACATTGCTTCCTTTAATGAATAACAACATATGAAATGAGCATTTGTTATAATTTAAAATCGGACTCTTACACATGTTTATCAGACCTGATAAGAGCAGTTTTCAGACCTAGTATTGAGCTTACAATGGCAACACTCAACATAACCTTGCCCAACTCATCTCATGCATGAAATGGCCAAATCCCACTGATCTTCTACGCCACAACCAGCTGCTTAATCACTGAAAAAGGCAGAATAAGAGGTCTATACAACAGCAGACCCTTATTCATGAAACCCCCAAATGGAACAATTCCCAAGATAGGGCGATTCGCCCTTATAAATCAGATCTCCACTATTAAAACCAAACAAGAGCTTGAAGGATGGTACCCAAGTGAGAGGATTCCAACACACCAATACCTAGGAAGATGTGCTAAATACGAACGGAGTTATGAAAGAATTTAACCTTCAGCCAGTGGTAAAATAAAAGTTTCCAGAACTTCTGATAATGCAGATTAGTCTTCAAAAAATACCCAAAATCTCCTCCAAACACCACCCTCAAAGAGCCAAAAACCAAACAACAATCACACCATCAATCCATCACCAAAAAACCTCAAAACCCACTTCAAAATACCAAATAAAATTTCATCTTCACAGCCCAAAAACACTGATAATCAGAACTCTTTGATGCCCTAGGTGATCCCTGAGATAGAACCACTCCAATCCAGCTAGGGTGGATCTTTCACCACTGAAACCAGCACTAAAAATGAGGATTTTGTCCTCAATCAGCTGCAATCAAAATCTGGAATCATTCCAACAAAGTTTCCTTAATTGCCAAAATATCCATATCTCCAAGTGAGAGCTCCAAATGAATAAATAGAGAAAAAAGGAGAAATTAGGGCAACACCATTTTAAAATTCTACTTTTCCCTCAAAAAGCCATGCCCCTTTTTGCAAGCTCTCCCATTAAAATAAACATTAGTTTATTTCATTTTTAAAAAATATGAAATTCACCCAAAGGGGGTGTCCACCTCTTGAGGCATAAATTAAGCCTCAACTTTATAAAATAAAACCTAAGTTACCGGTTCGGGTTCGGGGACGGGTGCGGGTACGAGAACCCGGTACGTGGGTACGTGAAATTTTTTTTTAGGGGTTTGGGTACGTATGGGTGCGTGTGTATATATATATATATATAAATATTTATTATATATACAAAAAAATAAGAGAAATATACAGAATTGTAAAACTAAATCATTTCATAGTATGATACTTGATCATTGATCAATGCCAAATGCTAAAGATAAATATTCACGATCATTGATTATTGATCGAGCAAGATTCATCATACATTTACCCTGGCAAACACATTCCCAGGTCTGAGATATTTACAAACTCATTGTATTACTTGTAACTGCTGTTCATTCTATTATCTGCTGTTATAAATCAATGTATTTGCTGCTACAAACAGACTGTAAGAAGTTGTAAAAGATTATAACCTTGTCTCAGATTGAGTACAGACTTTCTTCTATCTGCTGTTAATTTTCTGAGGAATAACTTCATACATCAGCTCTAAACAGAACACAGGAAGTTCTTGCAATAAGTCTGAATATGTATTTCTGAATATGCTTGGTAAACTCAGTCCAATATTGAGTAGTACGTTTCAGATTTGGGTTATCAGATTTACTGTTAGTACTGTCACGTCAAGTCTATGGAGTGGAGAGTAATGTTGTAATGCTGATTATCTGTCATACTGTTATCTACTGCAAATTTTTGAGGTTGTTGTCAATTCTGGTCGTTGTATGTAATGTTTCTGCTGCAAATATAAGCTCAGTTTGTATCGCTGTGGTCTGGCATAGTTTTGGAATACTGTGATCTGCTCTTTGTTGGTTATTCTGAGTATGTACAGGTCTGATATTAATTTCTGAGCAGTTATCTATTGTGTATCATATTTGAAAGTTGGAATGGCTCAGTATTGATTACCATATTTGCTTCTGCATTTCACATTGAATTATCACAATGGAAATCATCACTATGAAATGATCAATGATCAAGTACATACTATAATCAATGCCATTTTAGGGTTAGGGGGAAATTTTTTTTTAAAAAAATGTTTTTTAATCATGTTTGGGCCCTTTTTTTTTTGACTTGGCCCATGGGTTCGCCTGGGTTGACCTGGGTTCGTGTTGGGTACGCACAGGGTGCATGCCTAGCACTGTGGGTTCGCCAGTGTTCGTGCACCCACGAACACTGGCGAACCCACAGTGCATGAACACTGGCGAACCCACAGTGCTGGGCACGCACCCTGTGCGTACCCAACACGAACCCGAACCGGGTGCGTACCCGAACCGGGTTCGAGGCCTGTGGGTACGAATCCGGTAACTTCGAATAAAACTATTTTTAAGACATCCATAAAAGTACATTGGCCCCTCTTTTAAAACAAAATTGTGCAACTAGGCCAAAGGGTCTTTTTAATAATCCAAGCTTATATTCCCTTTTTAATAAAAAGCAGTGTTCCATGGGGATGCGTTCCCCCCAAAAATCCTCGTGTTTCCTAGAGGGGGACGTCTCAAAGACTTGGGGACTTGGGGGGGATGTCCCCCCACTAGCCCACCACCAGCGCCACCATCCCACCACCAATGTCGTTGTCTCCAAGACGCCGCTAGGACTTTGAGGATGCTGGGGTGTCCTCAAGACATCTAGGGGACTCCTAGTTGTCTCCAAGATGTATAATTCTTATACTTATACATCCTTTTATAACTATTTTTTCAAGTACTATATGTATTTCAGCACCTCGCCACCCCCCTGCCGCCATCCCCCCCGCCATTCCCCCGCCGCCCCCAAACTTAGACCCCGCGTCCCTGCGTCCCCAAAACATGTCCCCTACTGTCCCCCCGTCCTCGTCCTCGAAACCCCGTGGAACACTGATAAAAAGCAACTTTTAATACTTTAGTGATGTATTAACCAATAATAATTCTCACCATGGAAAAAACTACACAGCCAAACAAGAAACCCTACACTGCATTGTCACCAGGAACAATTACTAAAAATAGAACTTACTAGAAAGAGTAAGTGGGTCAAATCTCCAGCTGGCCAAAATAGAGGACACCAAAAGAAGGAGACATTATATTGAAGATCTCACGTAACACTCTTGGCCAAAGGAGCAATCATATTGGACTTTAATGGTGGCAGAAATATCATGAAGAAATTTTGGCTTACCACTGTTATTGTAAAATTTGTGGCTAAATCTGGGTATTGTTGAGTCTCATAAAGTATATTTCAAGCTGAAATTTATCTTAATGATGAACCTGACCTACAATATTAGGGTTTAATTTTATCTATATGAATGTAAAGGAAAATTTCTAGGTTTGTGCAATTTGGGTAAAATATAAATTTTTAAGTCTTTTGCCTAATCTATTATTTAATGGCTCATAGGTTGAAATCAAAATATTACGGTTACCATGTAAATTGTGAGAAGTCTGGGTTTATACAAGATTTGGTTAAAATATTTTAATCAAAAAATATTTGCATAAATATTTGTCTAGGACATTAGAGTGGTATCAAAGCATAACAAGTACATTATAAATTTGCAAGGGATTTAACAAATATTAGCATGAATATCCGTTGGGGACATTACAATCCCCTATGCTACTTCAGAATTACAATGAATATTAAATTTGTAAATGCATAAATTGATTTTAATAAGATGTTGAGGTGTATAGATTAAGTATTCTATCCCTATAGATTCATAGAGAGATTCTAAAAAAGACTGAAGTATTTAAGTTCTCAAAACATTTTCTAGTAGAAACAATGGGCATACTTAATCAATAGCACATTTGAGCTTTCCATCCCTAACAAGCAACAAAAACTAAAAAATATTAAAAAAATTTGAAGGAAAGAACAAATAAAATATCCATTCTTCAACATAAATGTTTTACGACAAGTGGCAAGTTGCCACAAGTTTGTTCTATTAAAATCCTAAAATCAAAATATGTTTTGCCAAGTCCCTTGCACCGAGGAATATGAAAATGAGTGAAAGAGTTCATTTTGCAGGAAGATGTGAAAATGGGGGAGAGATAGACATGCCATGAAAAAAATAGGAATAAGGGAATAGCAAAAAGGTGGTAGAACCAATAAATATAAAAATTAATAAAATTAAAATTTATTGTTAATATAAAAATATCCAAAACTTTAAGCAAGGATTTTATCAATTCTAATAGCAGCCAAAGTGTAATAAAACTACTATGATACTCGTACTACACCATAGTGTGAGACAACAATACAAACACAAAAGATTCCAAAGCAAGTATGGAAAGTATGATTTAAGTTTTCTTTAAATTGTTTATTATACGAGGGACATGTTTCCATGGTTGATGGGTTAGGGAGAAAACTAGGGATGTCTCTAAGTCATCCCTTTAAAGGGAATGGCAGGGGATGAACTGCCTTGTCCCCCCATCCCTCTCATGAAGCACACACCCCCAAGAGATTCAAAGGGTGGGGACCTATGCCCTTGGAACAAAGTAAATGACAAGTCAAACCAGAAATTGACAAAATGCAAATTCAGGCCAGATGGTAAGTACATTCTTTGTTTGTTGTAGAATGGTAAAAGGCAATACCATTTTGTTTGCAGATTTCCTAACATCTGTGCAAAGAAACCAGGATAGAATAATCTATATGTCATGAATGCAGCTGGTAAGTACATTATTTGTTTGTTGTTGATTAGTAAAAAGCAATACCATTTTTGTCCACAAATTTCCTGACTTGTGTGTAAAGAAACCAGGATAAAATTATCTATATGTCATGAATGCAGCTGAACATGCAAAGAAACATACCTTTTTGTGAAGGTCTTGTCTTTCATTCCCCAGTTGCCCAATCAAACCATTTATTCTTTTCACTGTAGAAGTAAGTTGAGAAGTGGCCAACACTTCCTTGCTCTCTACTTGATGCAAAGTTGTCTGCAACTCAATCATCTGGAACTGGATATGAGCAAACTCATCACTCAACTTTAAATTGTTTTCAAATAACTGTGTGCATTCTGCTTCAGCATGCCGGGCCCTGTCTTCTGTAGTCAAGAATTTACCTTGAATTTGCTGCACTAAGGTCGCCATCTCAATCAATTTTGCATATAGAACCTGCAGCTCAATGTCTTTTGCTATAGCTGATATGGATGCAACTGCCACTTGATTGTTAGATTCTTTAACATGACCTGCTAATGTGTTCAATATCCTTACATCTTCACCTTCAGAAAATGCATTGTTTTCTTCATCCACCATGAACTTCATTTCTGGACCATTTACGTCTGATTCAAGCAATTGTTTGAGTTCTTTGATCCTAGCTGTCATACTTCGTAGAGTATTCTCTTCTGCTAGGAATTTTACCTCATAATCTTCAAGCTTACTTTGAAGTACAAGTTCCCTTTGAGACACTCTTTTCAGATCTAGTTCAACAGTTTCCAATTTCTCTTGTGTGTCCTTTAACAAACCTTCCAGAACTTCAGCCAAATTCTGAACCTCGGAAAGCCTCTTTGTGGATTTTTTTGCAATATTTTTATAGTTGCAAACTTCTTCTGCAGCAATTAAGTTTTCCTGCATTTCTTGTTCCTTTTGCTGTGAGTTCAATAGTGCAGTCTCAAGATTCTTTATTCTTTCCAAAGAATAATGTTGAGAAAACTTAAATTCTTTCTCAATTTTGAAGTGATTTGCTTCCATTTTGTTCATTGCCTCTTGTGCTTGCTCATATTTTTCAAGTTTTTGATGAAGCCCTCGAATCTCTTCTTCCAGTTTAGTTAAAATTTGCCCCATTTCATTTGCCCTTGACTCATATATTACCTGTAAATAGTCTGATTCCAAAGCCCTTTTAAAAAACTCTACAAAATCGTCTTCTGTCTGTTTAGCTAGCTCATCACATTCCTTATTTTTGTTCATCAAAAACTTTAACCGTGCCTCTAAAGCTGGCAACTTCTCTTCAAAACATGCTGAATTCATTTCAAGTGTATTTAATCTAGCCACTGCATTTTTCAATTCATCTTCCTTCAGAGCACTATGCATTTTTTCTTGGCATAAGTAGTCTAGTTCCATCTTAGACTTATCCTCTATTTCTGTTCTCCTGCATTCAGCATCTTGGAATTGTTCATGCAGAATCATTTCTCTTTCTTTCAAGGCCACTGTTACCTCTTTTAATTTATCCAAAAGATTTGGATCATCCCTAAATTGCCCTAGATTTGTGAATCGCCCTTGGAAGAATTCAGAGTCAATGAGCTCTCTTGTCAACCTTCTGGCTTTTGACTCAAAATTCTTCAGTCTTTGCCATTCTGTCAGGACATCTTCCTTTTCCTTTTCATCTTTATTTTGTTTTAACTCCAGAAAATACAGTCTCCTTTCCTTTTCCTTAGCAAGCATCAATTCCTCTTTTAGCTTCAAAGTTTTATCTTTTGGAGGCTTAAGTTTTTCTTCAGCATCAATAACATTTTCAGCTAAACTCGAAAGTCCACCTACCACCGCCATTTTTTTCTCAAACCTCTTCAATGCCCTAAAATCGAGTAAGAATATGAGAAATAATCCAAGTCAATTTTGATATTTTCCAAAGATACAATACAATCAATGAAAGTCAAACAATACAAGAAGAAATATCAAATATGTAATCAAGCATAAAAAGTTAGAGAACTGATTTGTCTGAACTTCAAGCAATGTCTATTATAAAGGGGAAGGCAAAATATGAAAGATAATTCATATGACAGGATCAGCAAAAGATAACAATTTAGAAAAGACTTATTCTTCTCAATGTTATTATATAGCAAAACAAAATACCAGGGGAATCGACTCTGCAGTACTGTTGGTACACTGATACTTCTTAATAAAGATTTCAGATTCCTTGTCTGGATTGATCTTGATGGTTTCAGATCCTTCTCTAATTCCTCCTTCCGAATATCCAGTTTTGTGTTCTTTAGGAATCTCAGCCACATATGCCATCAAGAAGGCAGTTGCTTTTTGGAACCTAGCTCATCCTCTTTCTTTGAATAAAATCAGACATCACCACTGGAGGCATTGCCCAAAAAACATTCCTTTTGGAGCTAACTCTACACCACTGAAATATGACATTCTGGAAAAAGCACATAATTCATAATGTGAAACCAGCGAAACAGAAAGAAATGTGAAGAATATTCAGTATTAAAAGCACACAAATGCACCTTAGATTTATCAACATCTGTAGTAACCTATGATTGAGCATATTAATCTTCAATTATATAAAACAGTGTAGCATAAACAAAGTTGCTATATGCATAGTCACACAATTCAGACTTGAGAATCACATAATGAGCCAAAAAAAAAATCTACGTTCACTTGAAACTTGGCAACACAAGGCAATAAGTGAACAAAGAGTTGCCTAGAGATTATCTCAGATCATGTATGGAAATTTCAGGAGTAGTTTGGATGTCAATGTTAGTCTTTTTTTTAAGAAAAGAGAAATATATTTTGGGCGAAAATGTCATACAGAATCCTGTCTTTCAATTGTTAACACCAAAGAAGAGCAGCAAGCCAAAATATAATCAACTTTGAAGAAAGTGAGCTTTCTCAGCAATTACTCAAAAAAATGACCACTTAATTTTCCTAAGAGCTGGGTCGAATCAAGGAGTACTTGGTGACTCAGAAAATGTTTTATAAAAATTTAAACATGGTAAACAAGCTAAACTTTAAGTTTGCAAATCAAGTTCAAGTGAATTTAGTAATTTACTAAACTTGATAGATCAATACTCTTAAATTTTCAAACCATGGTAAAGATTCTGCTCTCGGAAAATTAACCCTAACTGTACATTAAAGCTTCAATCAAATGAATTCACTAAACTTAATTTCAGACCATAGTAAGCAGATTCTCCGTTGAGAAAATTAAACCTAACCGTAAGTTAAAATTTATTCAGCATTGAGAAAATTAAATCAACTGTAAGTTAAAACTTCAATCAAAACAGCAGGGCTGAGTATGATATCATGCAAACACACACTGTTAAAAATATGAACAGCAAGCACTCAAAATTTATCTTATATTAATCCGAAAACAACTTACACTGCACTCAAAACTTCTCTCTCTATCTTTTCTGCTCTGCACACATTTATGTGCCTTAGGCCTCTATTATAGAATATGAGAGGCCTCTAGGCTTCACAAAAACCCATCTCGATGGAGCGCCAAGTTAGGAAAAGAAGATTTGTCCTAAAAACTAAAGCAGAAGACAGAAAGTGCCTTGTTCTAGAAACAAGAACAGCAGCTAATCTTTAGAATCCCTCTAAATATAAGAAAAGTGTTTGTATGTTAAATAGAAGACCTGCGGTCAGCTAAGGATTAAAAAACAAAGCTACTGACTGCTGTGCTCTGCTGAAGGAGAACAGCAGCCAAGCAACACGTATGTATAATACAAGAAAAGTCATACACATAACTACCAGAGCCACAAAATACATGCTGAGTCAAAATACTACCAATAAGCCAGAAGACCTCCAAACATTTATCACCAAATCTGTAGGATGATAAAATGAAAAAAGTGAATACCACATCAGGAGCTGAACAGGCAAAGAAGAGCTTTGTAACTTATTGGTAGCTTAAGATGCTTGGGTAGACAAGCACTTGGTCGCAGATTAAAATAGCCATGTATCAGACAAAGAAAAGAGTTCAGAAGTATGACTTTATAATAAATGAGGAATAGCTTTCAGAAAAGTTGCAAATAAATTTAATAAAATTAATGTTTCAGACAATTTTTTGCTCCATCATCAGACTAAATGTTAAGATTACAAACAAGGGTTCCTTATACCAACAACCAAGTTTAAAGCAAGAGGAAGAATACATAACAAAAAAATAATTTTAAACAATTGTCCTTAAAACATTAAATATGAATTTACTTTTGTTGTTTGAGCAAATGCATAATAGGTTTCCATGAATCCTGCAATTCCAGCCTTACATTTCTCTTGAGATTGTTCAGATGTTTATTAATTTGAATGGCCTCTCTGAGCTTTCTTTCCAGAGAATGCTCCTCTCTCACCAAAATTATTGCTTTCTTAGCTGAAACGAAGAACAGCCTTAGGATACTAGAAGCAGTCATCTTTTCCAACCTGTTGAAGAAATTCAAAATTTACTTCGTGACATACCATCATTCCAAAAATTTAAAAACTAAAAACCTTTGTCAAATGACACTTGTCCTCTTCAATGTAGTCTGCATCCTACATCCTGAATGAACTATTAGTGAGAATATTGAGAACACCAATCTGTTAAGGACGATGATGTGGTGAGATACGGAGGTAGAGGTGAATTCCAGTACTTTTCCTATAAACCTTTTGTGCCATGTACCCATCACTATTTCTCGATACAAGAACATCCAAAAAAAAGAAGAAACTTTATATTCTATTACTTTCATGAATCAAATGAAATCATCAAAGACTTTCCTTCCAATATAGCCAGTTGACATAAATCATCTACCACTTTGCTTGTAAATGGGATGAAGACGATACTTTACCTTCAAAATCTTCCATGTATATATTCACAGCAACTAAATATAGGAGAGAATTAATAGCCACATCTTCAATTGAATAATTATTATTGAAAGGAGGAGAAATTAAATCTCAGATGAAGTACGTTAATTAATTAATTACAAAGGCAGTAATCATTCAGGAGTGACCTTTAATTATGCCATATTTACAACTGATTATAAGAACAGATATTGAAAATGTTATTGGCAATAGAAGGGAGAGCTTTATCTATAATCTGTATTTTGATTTAGTCTTCTGTATTCCCTTTTTGATTGAGAGCCTCATCTCATACAAAAGTTTAAGTGGTTTTGTAAGTATTGCCACCCCAAGGATTTTCTTATGAACTTGGGCTCCTCGTTGTTTACAATAGTCCTTTTTAATCCTTATTAAAAATGTTTTGATATTGAATAGGAGCAATGTTTGGAGCTTCATGATTCATCTATGAAGCATAGTTATTTTGTGAGCACATCTCTCAATGCTAGTATTTAGTCATTGTGTTTGGAGGCTTCAAGTAGGTGATTGGCAAAGTATTAGGGCATTAAGTTTCTTATCGGTGATCTTTTTGCAACTTTCTAAATCCAATGCTTATCACAAGAGGTTACATATTTATCCATGTCTTTTGTCAAGTTTCCAACACACATACATTTTGGCAGTCTTGTACTTATATTTCTACTAATACAACTGATAAATATGTTGAAAAACATTGCCCACACAAATGCTGAGAGAAAAGAACCAGAAGCTTAGGTCAAATTGTACGAGGCTACAAGCAAGGAGACTAAGGCTGACACTAAGTCTAAGGTGACTGCAAGGGAAAAAAAAATGGAAGGCTCTGCAACTAGGATGAAGGCATAGGTTAAGAAAGCTACAGAGAAAGTCACCAAGGAACACTGTGATCATTTGAAGAGAAGGAAACCAAAACAGCAAAATTCATTGCCATAAAGCAGGAGGGAGAAAAATGGAAAAAAGAATTGCCCGAGAAACAAAAAGAGAAACAGCAGATAGATTCATGGAAAAGGACAGAACGGACACAAAAAGCAAGTGCTGCGGACAAAAGAAGAACAAGCAAGTAGAATTACTTAAAAAAAGGAAAAAAGAAAAAAGAGAATGACAAAGAGACCTTGTCACAAAGCAGAAACAGAAGTAGCAAAAAATAAGTTATCAACAAAGAAAGACAACTATGGAAACAAAAGCACTTTATGCCTGACAAGAAACAGAAAGAGAAATTAAGAAGAAGAGAGATAGCCACCTAGTTAGGCCAACAATTAGATTCTAAGGAGGTAAGAGCCTCCAGTTCTCAACAAACTAAGGCTCAGCTTATCAAAGATCATCATGATAGAGTGTAAGCCACAACTTCCAGATTAACAAAATAAGTGAGCATAAAGGTTTTTAACATTTTAATTTGTCTTCTACAATACAACAAAAAATGGAACAGTGTGCGAGGATAAAACTCTCTTCAAATTCAAGGGGAAGTTCCCTAATACCTAAACTAACATTAAGCTTAGCTAAACTGACCTAAGACAAAAAAAACCTAAAGAAAAGATATACAGATATGCACACCATACAAGATTCAATATGGGAGGTTTGCATAAATGAAATAACTATTTATGTTTTTGCCTTGGATACAAGTACTAGACTATTAATAACCTTACTAGACTATAATAGCCGTGCCTTGCAAACAAAATTTTCAAAAGTTAAAAGGATGAAGCATCTAATCTAAACACACAAGAAACACATTCCGGTTGGTTAAAATAAAGAGAATCTATTCAGTCCAGACAAGATTCGAAGGAATAGCATGAAGGTGACACATTATTCCATGAAATAAAGAGTTAGATTGTATACAAAGTCAAAACCTAAATAGATAGAAATTCCTAATACAAAGCTTGATGGTAAAATCCACTTTCTGTTCAATTAACAGAATTACAAAGACATGTTCAACAATAACTGTAGCTTGAACAACAATTTTTACGGCATAAGTGTAGCATCAACTATCATATGTAGTTTATATGCTCAAAGAGCTTATTTATAGGTTACAAAGGTCCAATCCTTGGGACCTTAAAATTATCTTATTTTAACCCCAAAAAGTAAGCTTTAAAGCAAAATTCTCAAATCCTAAAAAGAAATAAACTTTAAAGCAAATCTAATCCGAAAACAAATCATAAAATAACAACCAACTTAAGTGACCTAAAAATTGGCCTTTTTCCTCTATCTAGAAATAGGAACATTAAAAATAACAACTGTCGATCATAGCCCTTGCCAAAGATAGTAGTTTGACACATGAATGTCCACTATGATTCTGATGCAAGTCTTTGCTCTACAACCCAATAAATATAGAACAAAGGAAAAGGCATCACAGGGTGGAATAAGGATATGCCCAAGAATTGGAGTTTGTTAAAGCCTGGAACTTATCAGCCCAAACTCAGAAACCGAAAAAGGTAAAGAGCTAAATGGGACCCCCTCTTTCTGGGTGTATTCAAACTCAAATATGACAGAGCATGAAGACGAAATCCTGGAGTCTCGGGAGCTGGTTGTGTGATCAGGGTTTGTGCAGGATTCCTGATTAGAGCAGCTTCTAAGACACTTTTTGTGTGGATG
>VDFB02114451.1:0-27066 GCA_007258455.2 Sequoia sempervirens
TTTTTCACTTAAAACATTATTTTCATCAAATATCAACTTGCCAAAATAATCACTTCAAATGTTGGAGACCACTGCTCAAGTTGACCTGCCAGAAATAGCCGCTGCACTGAACTGCTGAATTGTTGCTAAAAATAGCACTTCCAAAAATAGAACTTACTGAAAATAGCATACTGCTAAAAATAGTAAGTTGTTCCAAACTCATTTTCTCCACATTTTGAGCAGCCATCGCAACTTACTAAAAATAGTAAGTCTGGAAAAGTTCTCTGATTCAGTTGCATGTCACACCATCGTGAAGCTCTCTGAAAACCTAGAAGGAATCCATAATCCAAACTGGAAAACTCCAACATGCAAATCTCTAAAAAGCAACTGAGAACGCAAGTCAATAACCTGTCATGCATGTTACCTCATTGCGAAGCTCTCCAAAAACCCAGAAAGCTCCACTAGACATGCGTCAGAAACTCCAACATGCAAGACCTCAAAAACACCTCCGAAGTAGAAACCCTAATTTCAGCCTACGGGTCTCTGGAATAGGCCAACGGTCAACAAAACTGATCACTGCCGAGAAGGGGACATTACAGAAACGCAGTGATGTACACTCAAACCAAGAGAAGGTAACATAAACAATTTCTCAAAGCTTACTCTTGTTAAGCTGGCACTCATCACATATTAAGACTCCTAACAATTACCCAACAATCATGCTTACAGGAGTCAGGTCATCAAGGTTCAAGTCAATTCCAGTTGATTGCCAATAGCCACATCTCACTGGGATGACAAAGGGTTGTGGGAGTTCATTGGGGCTCTTCATAAATATATGGGAGACCCTACTGAACTCACCTATCAAATAAAACAACTACGGAATGCCAAATGGAATGAGCACAAGTAGTATAAGTAAATAGGATTTCAAAAGTGGGCCTAGATTCAAAGCCCACAAGACATGATAAAGTGTTGAAATTGGGTAAGATTCTGCATCCAACACACTGGGTGGAAGGCATACCCTAACATACAAGGCTTGGTGCAAGTCCTGGGTAACTTTGATGGAAGAGATACCCTCTGTACAAATACTGATTTTATTTCTTTTTCTTTTAATAAATGGTTAAGCTTATAGGACCATCTTAAGATATTTGAGGCCTTTGAGCTGGAAATCTGAAATTTGTATTACAAAAACTTTCTTTTATCTTAGCTTTCTAAAATGTGCATGATTGGAAAAATGATAATATTACAGCAATCTATTGAGGAGCTGAGGTGGATTCCCTTTCTCATATCATAAAAGCAGTATGCGTTTTTTTGATTTTGCATCCTACTTTGGGAATACTGAACATTTTTAGTAGATTTGCCATATGCAGCATTTTTGCATCTTTGCTTTGGAATATCTTGTTTTTGAAAGTATATTTTTAATGCATCCTGCAAATGCAGACCAAACACGAGCTTTATATGTAATCGAATTATTATTTAGTGTTTAATTTTGTTGATTATTATTATTATTATTTTTGTGTTTGATCCTTCAACTTTGATACAGATAGGGGCCTAGTCCCTGGATATGTTTTTCACCCTGTTCCTTTTGGGCCTGCTTTAATATGTTGCCTTGAAATGGAGAGCAGCCTAGTGGTTACTGGGGTGAGAGTTGGGCCCAGGTCATCATCGTTGTAACAATTTCCATTTAACACTTAATAATATCGACTGGACTAATTTAACAAGGGGTTTAATTTACTGAATTCTTCTATTAGTTGAAGTTTGTAACAACTTAAAGTAACCCTAAGTAGTTGCATCCTCCTATCCTTCACCAAAACATGTCATCTTGCAAATAGATATATTAGAAGAAACATCCTAAACTTTTGTCCCATATTTGTAGAGACTAAATTAATATTTGCCTTTTGATGACGATGAAGCCAGTGATTGAATATCAATAACATACAGTGTCATTTTGACTGGTTGAGTATCTTGATGAGTGATATATGGAATGAAAATTAAATGTTAGCTTGGCTTATGCAAGAGAATGTTTACTTTTATCTCCAGCCATTCTAAATTCTAATTAGTTCGTGTTCTTGAAAAAAGTGATGAATATTGAGCTGAGAAACTTGTCTTCAGGCCATATGAACTAATAGCCATTGCTGGTAGCAAAGGAGTCTCTATATGGCACATTGAACTTGAGCCTAACACAAATGAAAGGCCTAAGTTGACAAGGGTCGCTACACTTTCAGGTCATGATGGTGAGGTATGACTAATTTAGGGCTTACAATTCCTGATATTGGATTTCTTTTCATTAGCATAATTTGGTTTAATTCAGATAGTATTTACAGGTCTGGCAATTGGACTGGGACATGGGAGGAATGACTTTAGCAACATCTGGAAATGATGGCACTGTACGCTTATGGCAGTCAAATACAAATGGGGTGTGGCAGGAAGTGGCAGTTATAGAAAGCAGTCAATGATTTTTCAAAGTTGTTTTGAATTTGTACCATGAATTTTAGAGGACAATATTATGATGTAATCTCAAAATTTTAATCACTATGATTTTATTAAGTGTGGCGTTGCTTCTTTTTAAGGTTAATTTTTTGAGTGATTGACAGTGAATAGAATAGAATAGAAGAATTTTAATGTCCATGAGGGCAAAGAGAGCATATGGGGACAATAGACCATGCCATTTTACCTTTTTGACTACTTGATGTTCTGCTATTAAGCTTGATGATGAGCTCTCTTGTTTTCTCAACCTTTTCCTCTTTGAACAAGACCTGTGAGGAAGCAACTGCTAATGTACCCACATATTTGGCTCAAATGTCAACATAAGCTTCACAATGTAGAATAAAGTGTTTTTCTGATTCAACTGCCTCAGCTGTGCAAAATATACAAAATCTTTCCCCCTATTCTTTTTTAGGCCTCTTCCATCTTACTAGTTTCACATCGAAGATGATGTGTGCTAGTCCTCAATCAAGCTATGAGTATCTTTGCCCTCCAAGTAAATCTGTTTACATATGATCTTGTTTTCGGTGTTCATTTCTAGAACTCAGACCTTGTTCAGAGAGAATCTATGCTCAAAGTTTAGGGAGGCTCACACTTGCACTTTATTTTTTAAATTTGTGAACATGGCCTTGTAGTCAAAAATTTCTATTCTGACCTTTTGGTGAAGGCTCTCATGTAACTTGAACTTTTGTTAATTGGACTGTATTTTCAGAGCGAACTTCGTACACTGATGGCGCTAGAAAACAAAATCACTTATACTTTAAGTAAAGTTGCTGGCAAATATACTCTTGATTAAATTATAATGCATTTGTTTCAAATGCAATACATGTCAATAGATAGTTCATGATTTTAAAACTTAATTGGGCAAAAGCTCTACCTTCGGTTTTGACTTTATTTAGCACTCAACAAAAAAATTGGCATATCAAAAAATATATAAATTCATAAAATAAACTTAAATAATAATGAGTACAGAGAACACAAATGCTTATCATAATATCATATGATAATTAACATGTCACTGAAAACTACAAATCCATAAAATATTTTACAAATTTCTCCTCCATAAAGTTTCTTTAGTTATTGGTTGCATCTTTGATTTGAAGTAAATTTTCCTTATTAGAAATAAATTCCTCCTGAAGCACGTTGTCTTCCTGTCCAACTGCACTTTTGTGGTCATTGTCATTGTCACTACCCCTTCCACTATTTCCCTATCAAATTGACGATGTCCTCAGTAATCAAGGGCTCCGCATGCTTGACAATCCAATTAGAATATGGTTGTTGTTCAAATCATTCAAACTATGAGTAACCTTCTTCTCCATTTTCTTACTGTGAAAGAAAATTGTATTGCACAAAAATAAGATCATTTATGGCCGTACATATACTCCAATCATGGCCACACCTAGAAGCAATGCATAGATATCTATGTAAATGTGTAGGCCCTATAGATTTGGTGTATTTGCACCGTAATCTTCTCATCACAAAACTACAGTGAGGACATTTAAAATTTTATAAGCAAACCAGAGTTTCATTTATTAAAGAAGCCTAGCATACATGAAACTACAATTGAAAGAAACCAATTTTCTAAACCTTGTTGCTAGGTCATTCTTCTTTGAGTACATAAAGGTGAAGAAATGAGCCCCCCTCCACATCCTTGTAAATTTGCAATACATAAAATATTATGTTAAAGGTTTCGTTCTGTGTCAACCTTTCCATACATGTGTTGAGCATATTCATAACTTTTTCAACATCTTTAAAGGAACTTAAAAAGGAAACTTTGGGGTCAATAATAGGCCATTCCATGTATTGGATAAAATACTTGTTAGGCCTTCAATAAATGATGCATCAAATACGTTTCTTATTTTCTATTTTTTTTTCCATAATAGTGATGGACAGATTCCTTGGCCTTATTAATGACATTAGATGGATAATTCATTGGATTATTTTTGTCATCCATTGAGCTTAAAATTTTGATCAAAGGTTGTCACCTAGAATAAAGTAGTATCCATTTTTGAAATAAAAAGTATTTGTATTTTAAATGATATCAAGTTACACGAGATAAAAATAAATGACAAATCTAAAAATAAAAAATGTATGAGTTGCATAAACTTGCAATGTAATTTCATAAGTTTGAAGTTTCCTTGAGGGTCTCGTTAATGCTCATGACAAACACATCAAAAGTATAATGACCCTTTTGATTTCACCCTTCTTAGAATATGAAAACTCCTAGTATTGAGTGCTTAAAAACATCTACTTTAGATATGTTAATGGGGCTGCAATAATTTGCAATGTGATGAACTTAGCGAATTGTATCACTTCAAAACACACATCTTTGCTTTGGTATGCTCTTCACCATGTTAAGCACTGAGGGTGATTTTAAATGTATTTGATGATGTTTCTAGCTTCTTCAATAATGAGTTTCACCAAATAATTTTCATGTCTTGAGTAGGAGATCAATTCAATGGGCAACACAAAGGCTTCATAAAATGTTGTGGTGTCTCTTTTCAAGAAGTATTCTTCTTGTTGCATATATTGCTTCATTGTTAGTCTCAATGTGGACAACATTCTTAGCACCTATGTTGCATTCTCATAAGATCCCACTTCTAAGAATCCCTAGCCTTGTAATTTGGACTAGGGGTGGGAACCTATAATCATAATGTTTTACTAGATTCATGTGTTTGTGTGTATATATGAACCATTAAGGATTATTGTTAATGAA
This sequence comes from Sequoia sempervirens, assembly GCA_007258455.2. Taxonomy (NCBI): domain Eukaryota; kingdom Viridiplantae; phylum Streptophyta; class Pinopsida; order Cupressales; family Cupressaceae; genus Sequoia; species Sequoia sempervirens. Next base: position 5,174 of record VDFB02114451.1, read on the forward strand.
TGTGGATATTAGTTAAAGCTATATGTTAGATTAAATGCTTTGATTATGTGAATTATGTGAATTATGCGAGGAATGTTGTTTGATTTGTAGATATTAAGGCGCAAGTTGAAGTGGATTCTATGGTTCCATAGAGAGAAAGAGGTGAAGATTTTGATGCCAACAAAGTGTTAGAGATCTTGGCATGAACATCTTGCCTTAACCATAGGTTCGCCTAAAGTAGTACCTAGTACACATTATGATATTTAAATTTATTCATTCATTGAGTTTATGTTTGTTTGAATCCTTCCGCTTGATATTAGGAATTTATTCCCTTATCCATTTTTAAGTCACAATTCACTTTTGAATTTGCTTTATTGTGATGTTGATAATAACCTTAATTCAATTCCCTAGCCAACCCTAGATAATGATTAATATTACCTTTAAAATAAATAAATAAAGATAAAACATAATATAATGAGTACTATTATCCAACAATATGAACTAAATAATTTAATCAACTATTACTCTAGCCCCATTGACCTTATGGAAAATTAAATTTTAAAAAAGAGATGTAAAAGAAAAGGAAAAAAAGGGCATGAGAGGATTTCTATAGGCAAAGAAGAGAGCCATCAACCAACATTAATGGAGTGATGTGCAACATGGCATCTAGAAGGGGGCCATGCTTTTGCATTTAAACCTAGTTGTATGCTTTTGTAGTTAGTACGTCTTTCCTTTGAGACTTGTATTTTTTTATTCCAAACATAGGAGCCTAGAGGAAAGGTTAAATTTGTGGGTCTTGGAAAGGAAAAACGACAAAAAAAGAAGGAATAAGGGCATGACAAAAGAGAGTGGAGGGTTTGCAACAAATTTTCAAGTGCCATAATTGTTGGGTGTCATGTTCTAGCTCCGTTTCTTCCCTAAATTTGTCTCTTTGATTGGGGTTTGTAGATTTAGCTTAATAATTTGATAAAAGTGAAGTTATTTCTTCTTATTCAACAATTGAGTCCAAATTTTAGAGTTGTTTGTTGTTTAACTTAACCTTAGATGTCATGATCGAATCCATTTATCTTATAATAGGTATTCTCTTATTAGATGTTTTATTTAGTTTGATTTCATAACGAGGGCCTAGAATAGGGTAGTTTGACTAAAATAAATTTAGATTCCCTTTCAATAGTTTCCCTTGTTGAGTATGAAGTTGGAATAAAAAAATATAGTGCATTGGCAGTTAAGGAGGCTAGGTTTAAGCGATTTGGTTCTTACAAGAATGTGAGGCTATCAATGAATAGTCTTTGTTGGTTTTTCTTCTTTAATGCATTTGTTGAAGGAATATCAACCTATTTATATGTAATATACTAAGCTAAATTTTAAACTAACTTTCATCAATTTTCATCAATTTAGAGGTTCAGGCATTTTGTCAAACACTTTGCAAGTCTATTGTTTATTGATGACGATCATTCTCAATCACACAGTCTGCGACTAAATTGATGACATCATGCTTAATCCCAACCAATCTCCGTCAAATGGCGAAAACCAAGATTCTCAAATAGTAGCGCTAGGTTACAAAGTTATAGTGCATTAAAACAATGCTACTTAAATGATGCAACACATAATCTCACAAAAGAATTATCCATCAGATAAACACTTTCAATGACACCAAACTTTCAAAGCATTTCTAGATTTTGCGAATTGATTTCTTATTCTATTTGAATGGTATTTACAATCTATAACTAGTTACAAACTAAAAATTGGGTTTAAAGTCCAAAATTTAAAATCTACTAGCTTTATGCTAATTCCAACACCCTTTCATAGCGCAATCTCTTTTCATTTCCACTTCTGATTTTCTTTATTGGTAGCTTCTAGTTTTGTTGTTCCACCGTATGCCCTCTTGCATCATCTGCCAATGCACCACACAAACCCACAATCTCTCCCACTATTTGTAGCCTCCCTCAAACCTTTTTAAATTTGTCGTCAAATTCCCAAATGGAAATCAGTCTTCAACTCAAATTAAACCACACTAACCCTTGCGCCTATTCCATACATTTCAATCTAATTTCATTTTAAGATATGGGCGACCCATATACCACCACTGCATTTTATTTTAGAAATATTCTCTGTTCAACAAGGCATCACCCCTTATCCCTTATGCTGGTTTCTTTGTTGCTAATTTTTCACCATCGTCTCTCCTTCATGTGGCGCCAAAGGTTGATGTCCGCATTTCTATCTACCTCCATTTTATTCAACTGATTACCCCAATCTGAAACCTCTATCTGCTCTTTGCCTGGTTGACGCTAACACACTCTCCTTTTGCAACCACCGATTAGGCTCCCCTTCCCATTCTTTATTTTGCTTTGTTTTTGCTAAGAATAGCTCTCCCTCTCCAACTGTAGGCCTAACTATTTCTTGCAACCATTAGATAGGTTGTGTACTAAGTCAAAACTCCCATCCAATGATTACTCGCAAAAAGAGATTGGTTTTTATGCATATCCGACATCCAAGGACGTAAAACAAACATCAACATAAAAAAATGCAAAACAAAATTCAATGCCCCTGCATCAGACTCCCTAGGGGGACAAAAGAAGACGTGCTCTTGCACATGAGGCCATTAATCAGAGCTTATCTACCTTGGTTCTTTTCTTCTGCGTTTTCCACAATTGTGCTGGATTAGTTAGCACGTTTCTCCAACATTGCAGATCTTTCCTCAGCTCTATACTTCTTAGCCTTCTTTGCCAAAGTTCTCTTGCCCACACAATCGCACACAAATCAATATGTCAAAATGTACTAAAATTAAAGATCTCCACATTTACTTCTTCAAACATTTCTACCTTGTCCATCTGTCTGTCAACTTCATCAAAGCCATTCACAGCCTTACGTAAATCTGCATTCACCATTTCATATTATTGTTTTGTGATAACCAAACTACACAACAACAAATCATTTATGACTCCTCCATTCTCAACATAACCCACAATGTCTTCACAAAAATATGCATACACTATTCCAAACTCTTGCCCAAACTCCTTATCATTCAACTTAGCAAAATAATACATAACAACATTCTTATAGAAGACACTCATATTTACCTATATTTTAATCACGACACCAATATTTTTGTTAACAGTTGGAACCTTCCTTTCTATATCCTTCGTTGTCCCACTTGTATTTATACCTACATTAGCAATCTTTGCCCTCCACTCTTGTTCTATCTTAGAAAATTGTGCCCACAAATCATTTGCACTATTATTGTTTACTGCTCCTCTTTCTAATTCCACCTCTATCATGTTCTCATCATGAATTTGTTTGCCTTCATCTAAATTGTAATCTCCGCTGCAATAATATCTGCTTCTAAATTTTTTAACTTTTTTTTTTTGTCTGCTTTTCTCTGTTTACAATTTCTTATCTACCTTTTCTTTATTCTTTTTCCCTTTGCGGAATCCAACCCTTTCCACTTCTGATCCACAATCCTTTATTAACAACCTGTTTAATTAATCTGACTTTTTACCGACCTGACTTCATCGGCTTGATACCTCACCTAGGGCTTCTTTTCTTTTCCTTTTCCTAGTCTTTTGGTACCCATATTCTTTTCATTAACCAGTCGTTTTGCAACACATATTTGTCCAAGAATCGATGGACATAACTAACTTCTTCGTCACACCTTTTGACACTCAACTTCTTCTTCTCAAACCTTTTAGAGCTCTCCCAGATCTTTCTTGCTCTGCTACCAAACTGATGACGGTCATTCTCAATCACACTCTACTACTAAATTGATGACATCATGCTTAATCCCAACCAATCTCCATCAAATAGCAAAAACCAAGATTCTCCAATACTAGCGCCAGGTTACAGAGTTATAGTGCATTAAAACAATGCTACCAAAATGATGCAACACATAATCTCACAAAAGAAATATCCATCTGATAAACACTTTCAAAGACCAAACTTTCAAAGCATTTCCAAATTTTGCGAATTGATTTCTTATTCTATCGAAACGATATTTACAATCTATAACCAGTTACAAACTAAAAATTGGATTTAAAGTCCAAAATCTAAAATCTAGTAGCTTTATGCTAATTCCAAAACCCTTTCATAGCGCAACCTCTTTTCATTTCCACTTCTGATTTTCTTTACTGACAGCTTCTAGTTTTGTTGTTCCACCGTATGCCTTCTTGCATCATCTGCCAATTCACCACACATACCCATGATCTCTCTCACTATTCGTAGCCTCCCTCAAACCTTTTTAAATCTGTTGTCAAATTCCCAAATGGAAATCAGTCTTCAACTCAAATCAAACCACACTAACCCTTGTGCCTATTCCATACATTTCAATCTAATATCATTTTAAGATATGGGTGACCCATATACCACCGTTGCATTTTATTTTAGAAATATTCTCTGTTCAACAAGGCGTCACCCCTCATCCCTTGTGTTGGTTTCTTTGTTGCTAATTTTTCACCACTGTCTCTCGTTCATGTGGCGCCAAAGGTTGATGTCCACATTTCTATTGGCCTCCATTTTATTTAACCGATTACCCCCAATCTGAAACCTCCATATGCTCTTTGCCTACTCAACGCCAACACACTCCTTCTGCAACCAACGATCAGGCTCCCCTTCCTGTTCTTTCTTTTGCTTTGTTTTTTCTCAGAATAGCTCACCCTCTCCAACCGTCAGCCAAACTGTTTCTCGCAACCATTACATAGGTTGTGGGCTGAGTCAAAACTCCCATCCAATGATTACTCACAAAAAGAGATTGGTTTTTATGTATATCCGACATCCAAGGACGTAAAAAAAACATCAACATAAAAAAAAAATGCAAAACAAAATTTGATGCCCCTGCATCATTTATGATTTTTTTTTTTAGTTTGTATTTAGGAGATGTCTCATGCAATGGATGTAAAAATCACTCTCATTCCTCATAGAATTGTATATCATTATTCAAATCAAGTTTATTGCATAAAACATATTTAATAGAGAATTTATATGCTTCCAATATATTGTTGTTACAAAATAGTACATACATAAATTTTTAAACAACAATGAAATTAATTAATTTCCAATATTTAAGAACCGAATTGTTGACCTTAGTGAAAGACTTTCCCACAATTCATGCCTGTTTGAAATCAACAATATTGACAACATTTAAAATTGCATGGCAACCTTAATTCTTGTCATGTTTCTCCCTTGTCGTAGTACAACACCTTTTGTCTTTGAACAACAACTTCAAATAGGAAGCGATAGTCTTTGTGGGGCCTATCAAAGGCTACGTCAGGTTTTTGAAAGTTTTAAAGATTATCATAAGCATCGCCTCCCTTGGTAATAAGTTCCCAAAGTAAGCATGACCTCCTTTAGGGGTATGAAGTGGTACGACTTAGTACCACTCAACCAAAGTAATATTTGATTAATTTCTCCAACACACAACACTTGTACTTCTATCCAAAATTCACTTGCACACACAACACAATATTTTCACACTTGCAAAATTTCTTATTTGCTTGTAAATTAAATAACTTTGTACTAGCACATCTGACAACCTATAAAAAGCATAAGATAAAACGTTTTTCTGCAAACCTTTATTTGCAAATATTCAACACAAGTGCAACTTTTGTATGAAATTGCTCCAATGGAATCCAAGGGTTTTTGTTCCCAAATCCTAAATCTTTAGCACATTGTCGATCCTTGGCTGGAATCACACTACCTTTTAGGTTTTCATTCGTTAGGAAATCATTGGGGTTTTGTCCTGCTAGTGAGAAATGTAGCCACAAGCACAAATCTCCAATATAGAAATAAACAATATCTAGAATGAATCAAATGAACTCACAAAACTCCCTTTTATAACCTTTTTTGAAACTTTTATGAGAATATAGCATAAAATCACTGTATAAATTAAATGAGCCTTATTACTCCAAAAAGTGATTTTTTTTAAAAACATTCCAGTGCATAAAGTCACTCTATCAACATCTAACATTTAAAACTTTTCATCCTCTTTTCAGCGAGCTATTATAGTAAGGCGCCCATTAAATTAAATTAATAAAATTATCAACCTTAGTAAAAATAATTAAATTATAACTCATTAATACATCCAAGTTGTGGAAACTATCGAAAATCATTGGACTCGAAATCAAACTACACTAGAGTGATACTGATGATGAATAATGAGAATTGGACCCGATCAAGTGACTTATTAAATATACGTTTTCTCCAAGTTACTTGGAGAACACACCAAAAGTTGGAAATAACTTTAGAAAGTTTCATCTAAATCCATTATATCATATGAGCTCATTAGTAACATAAAATAACCCCTCTGATAAGGTTGACACACACTGAGAAGGTCAGTGCCAATTGCAGTGTAAGAGAACCCAAGAAAAAGGAACATTACATTATACATTAGCTAGACCCTTTGATGTACCGCCATGTAGCTGTAGGTAATGATCGTTCATAGTTTATAGGAGGGTAATATGGAAATTGTGAGCCTTTGGTGTCTTAGGATAAGAACCAAGCTAGGACTATAGTGTAAATTCTTTAGGTAGTTAATTGATTTCCATCCATGACCTTGAGTCTAAATCTAGAGTTCCAAGCCTCTATCTTATCTTTTGTAGTAGTTACAAGCAACTTAGTAAGGGAATCATTTTAACTAAAACAAATTTGTGGTCGATTAGAATAAAAATAAATGATCCCCTTCTTATCATGGGTTAGGGACCAAGTTAAACCATAGTTGCTACATTTTACAATTTGCACTCTCCCACTTTTAATTATTTTAAGAAATAAGGTACTCTCTCTCTCTCTACAAACTAACGTAAGCGAAAAGGTGAATAGATAACCTTATCATTATAAAATTTAAGTCATGATTATAATGTTGTTATTAATAACCATAATGATGTTGTTATGAATAACCATAATGTGTTGGGCTCATGTAACCCTCATACATGTATAAATATTTATCTTAATAATTGAGGGAAGAGGGTTGTACTAGAGGGTGAAGTCATCAAAAAATATTTCATATACTTAAATATAAGACTATTGATAAGTAGGCTCTATCCTTATTAGTTATTATAAGTTACCTAACATTCAAATGAGGACCATGATTAAGCCTCATCAAGTTTCACTACTACTTAAAGTTATGCCATGCTAGTTGAGTTCCAAAGGACTTTCACTTTTAGTTTAATTGCAAACTATTTGATTTTTCTATCCCCTACCATAGTCCAAGAGGGGTTCCTTCCACAAGCTTGTGTACCATTTCAAGCAGTCCCTATAATCAAAGTGAATAATATGTCCCTTTTGTTTAATTGGTCCTAGTAAGTAATAGGATAAGGTTAGATGGAGAAAGCTATAGTAACTTGGTTTCAACATATCTCATTATAAGGGATTTTCCCATTTGTACAACCAGGCCTAGTATAGGATCCAAATTCTATAGCAATACAATACAATTAGAGGAAAATACTCTAGGAGGGCATAGGTAGAGGGCTATATACCCTCTAAGAATTATCTTGCTTCTCTCCTTTTGAGGTGATCACTAAAATAATAAATCTTATGAATTACCTAAAGATAAGGTTATCATTGCTCCAACTTGACAACATTCAAGGAGTATGCTTTGGAAATACCTTAGAGTCAACTAGCAATCACCTAGGAATGTAGGTGATGGATACTAGGAGCTATTCATGAGGCTTGGATAATTTTTTCTAGTAACATTCAAGGTATCAAGGTAGTGGCATGTAGGTGATGGATGTTATTTTTTACCACTTAGCAATTTTATAAACTACAAGGAAAGGGAAAAGGAAGATAAATAGGTAATCAAGATACCAAACTAATTTTTGTGCAACCTTAGCATCTCCTTTCTTATGGGATTGTGTTCCAGACTAGTAAGGAGAAAATACCGTAGTATGGGTCAATTGTTAGTAGGTAACTACCCCATGCATTGAATGAGTGGCAATATTAACCCATCTCTCGGTAGGCCACAAATTCCACTTGGATGGAGTAGACCGATTCTTATCCACGTGATTAGGATCACAATGCACCCTAGCCCAAATAATTGGTGAGAAAAAGGCTAAGGAACTAATAAATCTCTAGATAGATAGCCAAATATATGATTTCTTTTATTATTGGTATTTATTTTTTTATTAACTAAATGTGGTTATGAATGCTTATCTGACATATTATTTATATCCTTAGGGATTTTACCTACTATAAGAAGATTTGAATGGTATAGTTACTTATGGTCCAAACTAGATAAATTATCAACAAACTTGATTCTATTGGCTTCCTTAACTTGTTGATCTTCTATGAAGAGATTAGGCCTATTATTGTCATATATTTGTTCAATGAGGAATCCTTACTAACCCTCTCACCAATTTCTACTTAGGGTACTAGTAATGTGAAAAAAGTCACAGTGATCAGGGATGGTTATTATATTAGTATCAAAGTAAAGATTTCAACTTTGTGACCTTGGTGCTCACAATTTCTAATGTGTTGATTTCTTTTCTCTATTTTGTAATCATGGGTCATGGGAAAAAAGGTAAAAATAAAGTCTCAAGAAAACAACATCCCCAACTTTAGGAATTGATTGATTTTGAGGAATCCATTGTGGCCCTACCTAAAGTTGAGTTAGAGACAATATTAGACTTTGAAACCTTGACAATGCCTCTTAAATGCTTAAAACTCCGAAGGGGAAAGGAAGTGGTTGGGCCTTCCAACAAGTCAAAACCATGGAAGAAAGACCTTTATCCTATAACCAAACTCAATCCATCAACCGTTAGATATTTTTCTTTTGGTTGTGGGTGTAATGCATCTTTTAAGGAATTAATTATAGACTATAATTTTGTACATGCAAAACCATTTGTAACTAAGGAAATATTAGAAGAGAAATATCTTGCTGTGTAACAAGAGAACTATGTGTGATGATGATATAGTATTAAATAACCATCATCGTGTTTATGTAGAAAGTAACTACTAATGAGAGGATTTATAAGTAATTATGCTTTATCATTGTCGTAATGAGAACTCTAGTTTAAATTTGGGCACTATGGATGTTTCAAGATGATGATACATTTAGGAGATCATTTAAAAATTCTAGATTTCATTTAAATACTCCAAATTTTTTAAAAAATGAAGGAATTGGTTGAAAAAGTGTTTAATTTTTTTATTTTATCTTCCTCATAAAAATAAAGTTATCAGTATGAAGATGACTTTAAAGAGGGGAGTGAATTCCAATCTAGCCAGAATTATTTGTGTTAGACTATTAGTAGATCTATGCATTGTCTTCACCTCTCGCAAAAAGGGAATCAATTATTGGTAGATGAGCATGCCTCAATAGAGTTTCAAATAGGTAGTTATAAGGACACTGTTATGTATGACATTATGCCCATGGATGTTTTCCATGTGCTTCTTGGTGGGCATTGGTAATTTGACAAGAGAGCCATACATGATGGAGGAAACAATACCTACACTTTCAAAAGGATGGTAAAAAACAAACATTGTTACCTTTTGAGAGGAGAAAAAGGGGATAATACGAGTAGCAGTAGCAACAAGGTTATGTTGGTGAGTGGCAAATAATTTTTGCATGATATGAAGAAGGAAGAAGTGGGATATGCATTGGTTCTCAAGCCTAAGGTTTCTATTACCTATACTAAGTTGGATTACTTACTGAATGCGATACAAGACATATTGAAATAACCTATGGGTATTGTGGTAGTTGATTTTCCTAATGAGTTTCCTCCAACGAGGAGCATTAGTCACCATATGGATTTGGTTTCAGGGGCTAGCCTACCAAACAAGGTTGCATATAGATTGATTCCCAAGGAGAATGAGGAAATTAGAAAGAAGGTTGAAGAGTTGTTGAAAAAAACATTGATAAGGGAGATTCTTAGTCCTTGTGTTGTACCAACAGTCCTAGTGCCCAAGAAAGAAGGTGATTAGATAATGTGTATGAAATCCAAAGCAATCAATAAGATTACCATTAGGTATAGTATAGGTTTCCTATTCCAAGGATGGATGATTTAATGGATTGTTTGAGTGGTTTTATGTATTTCTCAAAGATAGATATGGAAAGTGGCTACCATCAGATTAGGATCAGACCTGGGGATGAATGGAAGACAACATTTAAGACTAATGATGGACTCTATGAATGGCTGGTTATGCCCTTTGGGCTTACAAATGCACCTAGTACTTTTATGAGGCTTATGAATGAAGTCTTGAAACTATTCCTGGGGAAGTTTATGATAGTTTATTTAGATGATATACTGGTTTTTAGTAGGCCTAAGGAAGAACACCTAGAGCACTTAAGGTTGGTTATGACACAGTTGCATGAGGAGAAGCTGTTGATCAACCTCAAGAAGTGTACCTTTATGAAGACTGAATTAGTCTACTTGGATTTTGTGGTGTCCAGAGAGGGAACGAAGATGGAAAAGGAAAAGGTTAAGGCCATTGTTGATTGACCAACACCTAGAAGCATTTATGAGGTAAGAATTTTTCATAGACGCTAGATTTTATAGAAATTTTATCAAAAAATTTAGTAGCATAGTTGCTCCTATACTTGACACTATAAAAGGACATAAAAAGTAGTTTGAATGGACTCAAGAGGCTAATTTTTTTTAGACTTCTAAAAATGAAAGTAATTGAACAACTTATACTTGTGTTACCTAATTTTAACAAAGTCTTTCAAGTGGAGTGTGATGCTAGTGGCTTAGAAATAGGGGTTGTCCTAAGTCAAGAAGGTAGACTAGTTGCTTATTTCAGTGAAAAATTAAATGCTGCTAAGAAGAAATATTTAGCTTATGACCTTGAATTTATGCATTGGTTCAATCTTTGAAGAAGTGGAGGCACCATTTTCTTCCTAAAGAGTTTTTTGTTTACACAGATAACCATGCACTCCAGTTTATAAAAAACCAATGTACAAGTTGAATCAAAGGCATGCAAAGTGGGTGGAGTACCTTCAGAGTTTTAATTTTGTGTTGAAACATAAGAGTGGGCAAGAAAACAAGGTTGTTGATGTGTTAAGTAGAAGAAGTTTATTGTTACATGAAATTTAGGCAAACAATGTTGGGTTTGAGAGCTTGAAGGAGTTGTATGAAACTAATTTAGATTTTAGAGATGCATATCAAGCTTGCATCAGTCCTATCAACAAAGATAGAGGACCATGGAATTATTTTATGTTACAAGGGGGGTTTTTGTTCAAAGGTAATCAATTGTGCATTCTTAGAGGGTCAATGAGGGAGAATCTCTTGAAGGAAAAGCATTGTGGTAGCCTAGCAAGACATTTTAGGCAAGACAACTTACCTAGAGCTGAGTACACACTATTATTGGCCATGAATGCATGCAGATGTGAAGAGGTATGTGGAAATATGTAGAGTATGCTAGCATGCAAAGGGAAATAATCAAAACTCTAGTTTGAACCAACCACTACCTGTACCACATAGACCATGGGATTTTGTAAGTATGGATTTTGTTGTAGGATTACCTAGAATTCAAAGATGCAATGATTCTATTTTTGTAGTTGTGGATAGATTCTCAAAAATGGTTCATGTCATTCCTTGCAAGAAGACTAGTGATGCAACAAATATAGCTAACTTATTTTTTCAAAGAAGTGGTGAGGTTGCATGGTATACCCAGGAGTATAATATCTGATAGAGACATGAAGTTTGTGGGAAACTTTTAGAGAACACTTTGGAAGAAGTTGGGCACCCATCTCAGCTTTAGTTCAACTTACCATTCCCAAATAGATGGTTAGACAGAGGTAGACAAAAGAAGTTTGTCATGTCCCTGAAATTGTAAAGCTAAACCTGAGATATTGAAAAATAAATAACCAAACCGAATAAATATCAAAGTACAAATACAAGTAATTTCCATTCAAACATCATTATTATAATTATAATTATCTAGATAACTTTATAATTATAATTATTAGAATCCTAAATCTTATCAAGAAACTAATCTTTCACAAACTAAACAACAAGAGATATCACTATAATTGTAATTAGCATTAATAATATTAATTAAAATCATATTGTAAATGCCATAAAATAAAAAAACAAATATTAAAAATAAGTAAATTAAAAAAAAAACAATATAAATATTGACAATCTAAATATTATTATAATTATAATCATTATAATATATAAATATAAATATATAATATTTTAATATAAAATAAGGGACTGATTAAAGACAAAGACTATGATAGTTATAAAGGGAGCAATGAACATACATAGGCAACGATTATTAATAAATTATAAATCTTATCCTAAAAGTAGCGATGGAATTCATAATGGGCAGCAACGGTTGACCATTCAAGGCAACAATTCACAAAGGTAAGCACATATTTATAAAGGAGATCTTTCAAGTTTAAAGAGGAGAAAAGATATATATCAAAGGAAGCAAATAAAATATAGGGGAGAAAAGCTATCATATTCTGTAAGAGCCAATGATCAGGCGTATAGAGAAATAACAAATAAAAATATATGAATTAGTCTCAACAACAAATAAAAAAGGATGTTTACTAAACAAATAGTCATAACTCTATGAAAGGTTATGTCTATTAGGAGAATAGAAGGAAATGGAGAATAATGTGGGAAAACATTGAGGAATACGATCTGCATTCAAAACAACAACACAGTGATATAATCTATGATTGATGTGCATTGGAATATAGAGCCATTTAATATGTATATATTATTTAATAGGCATACATGTATATATATATTCATAAATATGGATAAATTTTATAATGAATAAATAATATATATATGAATATTAATATAAGGGAAGAATAATTATATAAACATATATATATGAATACTAATTGATATAAGTAAAGAATAATCATATATATATATATATTCACGGTTATGCAATAATGATGCTTGTAGTAATTATTGAGTCTTATAAGTAATTACGATCTTAATATAAAAATGAATTGATTAATATTTATTTATATATGTTTTTATCCTATGATCAATCAAATATAAGATCGAAGGAAGGCGATTAAGGAATAAAGAGTCATGTGAAGACATAGCTGATCAGGTGATGTACTCACTTAGCAATAATATTTAGCATATTTTGAATATAAGAAACAAATATTGCTAATTTGATTATTGGTGTAATGCTTTCTTTAGTATTATCATGATAATGATGTTGATATTGACTTAAAGAATCAGTAATAAATGCAAATGTATTTTATTGCTAAAATATTGTCTCCTTTATGTTTGTAAGCTTATTGGGAGGAAGGGTGTGAGGGAAGTGGTTTCTAAAAACCCCACTCAAGTCCACCCTCAGAACCCAAGGCAGGGATGGGCCTTGGAGGGGTGGAAATTCCACTCATAGTTTGCCCAGTCCCAAGGCATGGGTGGGCCATGGAAGTGTGGGGGTCCCACTTAAGAATTCGCTGAGGCCATGAAGGGGTGGTAGGCCCGGGCCACTTATACATTCCCCTGACTGTCCCCAATAGGTTAAGTGTCTTCCAAGGTGATGACGTGGGTAGAGAAAGTAGGTACAAGTTTTTCCACTAAGCACACCACTTTGAGGGTGGAATTGTCTTGGTTTGGACGTTCATGCCACTTAGGGCAAAGGGGTGGGTTGTCTTGATAGGATGCTTGTGCCATTGGGATTAGATGGATAGCTTCGGGTGGATCTACCCATGCCACTTCTCATATGTCTTCATTATTGCTTTTATGCTTATGTTTATATTTTGGATATCTAGATATTGTGTCTAACAAATATGTGTATGTGAAAATGTTATTAAATTGGTGGATGCAAATTTCAATCCAAGATCATTTCATTAAAGAGAACATTTTTTTGAAAAGAAGAACCCCTAAACCTAATCTACAAGCGAATTCTAGGGAAAACCGGGTAAAGGACATTACAATGTTTGGGTAATATGTTGAGGTGTCTTGTTGGAAACACACTTGGTAATTGGGATATGGCTTTAGCATAGGCTGAGTTTGCATATAATTATTCTCCAAATAGGAGTAGACGTTTGAGCCCATTATATATTGTTTATGGTATGCATCCAAGGGGTGTATTTTAACTTAGAGGTATTGGTAATTTTGGGAGGAGAAGTGCAGATGGTGAGGACTTTGCCAAAGGTATTCATGACCTTCATGAGGAGGTCAAATTGTAGATTGAGGGGAGAATCCAATAGTACAAGCAATATGCTAATAAGAATAGAAGTACATTTTTAGGTTGGTGATCTCGTTTCGGCTCATCTCAGGAAGGAGAGATTTCCAAAAGGTGAATACAACAAACTAAAAATGAAGAAGATAGGTCCTTGCAAGATTCTCAAAAAGTTTTTTGTCAATGCTTATGAGATAGCTCTTCTTTCCGATATGGGTATCTCACACATCTTCAATGTGGTTGATCTCTATCCCTACAAAGGTGAGGAAATAGATGGAACAACTGACATAGAGCTAATTACAAGATGGGAACAACAAGTGAGCAAATCAGATCCGATCTACATTGAGTGCATCTTGGAGAAGCAGTTCCTCAAGAAGACTCGAGGAAAAGAATATTTCCAATACTTGGTTAAATGGAAGGATCATCCTTTGGAGGATGCCACTTGGCTATCAGCTATTGAGATCTCCAAATATGGTCATAGTATTTATGACCTCATGAGTAGGAGCTCATGCTTTTCTTTTCTTTCCACGGGAGCTTGATGCAGAGCATCGACTTTCAAATTTTGATTTGATTTTGGAAGTTCAATTTTGGTTTTCTCCTTTTTTTGGTTTGCAAATTTTGGCTTGGTTTTGAAGTGTGGAGTAATGTTATTTGTTTTGCCTAAATTTTCCATCCACCTCAACGTTGATTTGAAGGAACATTTGAATATGTCAAAGTTTAAAATACTTGCATTCACATACCCACGTGAGAAAAAGGCAAATGATATATGCAATATAAAACCTTGACAACCTGCGGATGAGGATGAGGCGGAGTAGTTACAGTTTTTAGTTTTTAAAAAGTGAAAACAAAGAAAGTGAAAAAAGAAGAATCGTGGGAAAAAATTAGGGGAAGATCGATGCTGTTAAAAAGGAAAGAATAGGCAGTTGGGGGCGGGTAGAAGGAGATTGGAGGATTTTTAAGTAGCCAAGAAGAGAAAATAAAAATAAGCATCGAGTGAAAAGAAGAACAAGAAGAAGTGAAAGCAGATAGGGGGTGCAATAAGTTGTTGATTCAAATGTGCATATGCTAGGAAACCATTACATAGCGTTGCAAATTGCTTTTCTTACTGATTTTATTGCTTTGAATTGTTACCAATTAAAATGCAACTTGTTGTATATTTATCTTTTTGTCATTTCCATCCAAACATGGCGTTGATGTATTCATTTACCTTTTGATCATAAACTTCTTTAATGATTTTTCAATTTGGGAGGAATTTGAAACTCCAAATTCCATGGTGTAGGTAGGGTATTGACTTGGTGGTTTAAGTTTGTTGCGTAGAAGTGCTTATTTTTGAAACTCTCAGTTGATAATTCCTATTTTGGTATTGTCTTAGGACTGTAATATAACAATTCCCAAATAATTTTGGATTGGATTTAATTTCCTGTCATCAATTTATCCTAATGTGATATGTAAATGCACTATTGATCCCAAAATCCTAAGTCAAGAGGAGATGGCAGTAGAGTTTGGATTTGGTAATACTCAAAAGATCTAATTCAAATTGCAAGTAGAAATTGACCTAGTCCTTATAAAGACCAAGGTAAACTTATTAGTCACCAAGCTAGAGGATCTTATGACCTAATCCTAGGGATGGATTAGTTTATGAAACACCAAGCTAAGTTGGATTGTTATAAAAAGAAGATTGAAGTCATAGATGATGAAGGGAGGCTAGTGGTACCCCAAAGAATCCAATGACCATTAATGGTGAGAGTGATATTGGCCATGCAAGACAAAAGGGTTATGAGAAAATGAAGTTTAGTAAAGGCTTAGCAGGGTAGTGAAGACCCAACTTCTATCATAGAACATTATCCAATCCTTCATGAATTTTAAAATGTCTTTCCTAAATAGTTTCTAGGTTTACCTCCTAAGTGGAAATGATATTTTTCAATTGATCTAATCCTATGGAATGAGCTAATTTTAATGCTCCCTATATAATCAATATTGCTAAATTGTAGGAGATTAGGATACAACTACAAGATTTGATGAAGAAATGTTTGATTCAACCTTGTGTGTCCCCGTGGGGAGATCTAGTGTTATTTATTAAGAAAATGGATGAGATTCTACGACTATGCATTGATAATTAAATATTGAACAAGATGGCCATCTAAAACATATAGATCCCCTTCCCCAAATTGATGACTTTCTTGATCAAAGGAAGGGAGCTACTATCTTCTGTAAAATGGATCTAAGGTTGGGATATTAGTAGCTAAGGATCAAAGAGGAGGATATTCCAAAGTTAACATTTCAAACTAGGTATGGTTATTACAAGTTATTAGTAGCACCATTTTATCTAACAAATGCTCCATTCACCTTTATGTGCCTCATAAATCATGTCTTTCATGACTACTTGGATGCTTTTTTGTTGGTGTTTTTGGATGATATTCTAGTCTTTTCCAAGAATCTACAAGAACATGAGGAACATTTGAGAATTATGCTACAAATATTGAGAGAGCATAAGTTATATGTGAAATCATCTAAGTTTTCCTTCATCAAGCCTAAGATACACCATCTTAGATATATTAAATGTTAGCATAAGCGATTACTATAGACCTAGCCAATATTCAAGAAATTATAGATTGGCCTACTTGCAAGAATGTAATAGAAGTAAGAAGCTTTATGGGATTGGATACTACTGAAGATTTATAGAAAAATTCTCCAAGGTAGCTAACCCTGTAATTTCTCTTTAATGAAAGGGGAAAAGGTTTGAGTGGAAAAATAAATATAGTTTTCCTTACTAGCAATTAAAGGAAGCTCTTATCACCACACCAATCTTGTAAGTACTCGATCTTGAAAATGAGCTTGTAGTTTGGACAAATGCCTCATTAGATGGGTTAGGAGGAGTCTTAATGCAAAATAGGCATTTGATTACATTCAAGTCTAGGAAGTTGAAGGATCATAAACTCAATTATCCTACTCATGAACTAGAGCTTGTTGAAATTGTACATGCATTGAAGGTATGAAATTAATATTTCATGAGGATACCATTTAAAATTGAATAATAATAAAAAAGGGACTCCACTATTTAATCATACAAATTTATTTAAATTCCAGATAGAGACAGTGGTTGGAATTTCTAAGTAATTATGAGAACTACATTTCATATGTTAAAGTAAAGGAAAATTAGGTTGCATATGTCTTAATTCATAGGGTTGTATTAGCTACAGTCATACAACTTAGATTCAACCTACCAAAAAATATTGAATAGATGTAGGAAAGAGATCCCTTCTATCAATAAACAAGGCTAGTGTTTTAGCAAGGGAATAGCACTATAGAGTATCATGTAGGAAATGATGACATTATAAACATTGAATTTATGTCCCTAAAGGAGGTTTAAGATTGAAAATCCTTGTAGAAATCAATAATGTGCCCTACCAAGCACATCCCATGGTAACAAAGATGTATGTGGATACAATAATTCATTATTTTTGGCTACAAATGAAGAAGGAAGTGGCTAATTTTGTCAACAAATGTATAGAATGTTACAAATTCAAGGAAAAACATTGCCACCTTGTAGGAATATTAAATCTCCATGATTTTCCTTGGCACAAATGGTCAACAATTTCAATGGATTTTGTGATGGTTTGACCTAAAACACAAAATCAACATGATAGTATTTTTGTGATGTCAATAAGTTAACCAAGGTAGTACACTTCATACTAAGAAATGTTAAGGATGATGCTCCAATCTTGTCTGAAAGATTCTTAAAGAAAATAGTTAGGTTGCATGAGATGCTAGAGGTGATCATTTTTAATAGGGATAAATTGTTTACTTCAAGTTTTTGGATTCCTTTCATGGAAACTCTTGGTACTAAACTCAATTTAAGAACTATTTACCACCCTAAAACAAATTGATAAATAGAGAGATAACCAAATTATGGAGAATATTCTCTGCATGCATGTAATGGATCAACCTGCCAAGTGGGAAGAGTATTTTACCTTGGTCAAGTTTGTACATAACAACTCCTACCACTCCATTCAAAATGGAATTTTCCAAAGCACTGTATAGTAGAAAGTGTAGGTGTGAGTGTATCAAATTATTGAATCTAAAAATGAGAATTAAAGTAAATCCCAATTCAATAATCAAATAACTACTTCAATGAGAGCGCGTGCACATAAAAATAAAATCAATAAATCAAAGAATTTACCCCAGATCATATCTCTTACTCTATTGTACTTGATTATAATGTTACAATAATGGATGTGTATTTTTGATGCAGGAGCATCCCTAATTGTAAAGCAATCCTGTATCAACAAAAACAATTATTTTTCTTACATTTCAAATTGTAGCAGTTTGAACATTTCATTTCACATTTCATTGCATTATCATTTCTCGAATCATGGATCGAGACATAACATCTACACAAGATTATCTACAACATATCCAAATTTCAAGAAGTTTACATTTTTTTGTAGAAAGTTATCAGTCTTAGAATTTCAGTATAATTCATAGTCAGAGCATTTGGGGCCGACCCAGTCTAGAATTCATAATGTGGACCTATTTTGGAGCGTGTGGAGCTTAATGGAGCACCATAAAATCATTTTAGGTACAAGGAGATCTTTCTTGGAGATCCGTAATATGTTTCAACTTGTGAAGGATTTTCATTCATGTTTTGAGGTTGACCTACACACTTGATCATTCATTGGGGTTTGCAAACCCTTGAGGTTGATGCAGACCATTATTGGAGTTGGAAAATCATAATTAAGATAATTTGTAATGCATTATAAAGTAGTTAGTGATTAGATTTAGAATTATAATTTAAATACTTCAGATACCTAGATCGAACTGTCGAATAAGGCCTTAGTGCTAGTTGTAATGTTGTAAAGCCCTTGTGGTAGGCCTATGATCCATAATTATTTCACATATGATGCATGCAATATTTCTAGTTGCTGAATCAATGAAAGTTCATGTTTTTTGATCAATATCTTGTGTTATTTTTTTGTGTTGACTCTAAGCTACAGGGTTGGATAGTCCTTGTTGGACCCTCCATCCATGACTACACCAAGTGGTATCAGAGAAAGTTTGTGAGTCTTGAAGGCATTCCTTGTGGTGGATAGATCACTGACTTGAGGTATAATGCATGTGTTTTCAATTGATCACCAACTGGGAGGAAGTTGAAACCCTTGTAGCCAGATCACCGAATTGAGGTAGTTGCACTAAATCCAAGGATAGAGCCTACTATGACGAATGTCATTGGAAGAATGGAAGAAATGTTGGAAATGATGTGATCAATGCGAGTTTGATTGGATGTTGTAAAAGAAGATAGAAGGAGAGGTTTAAACCCTATACATGAGGATGAAAGCGATGATGATGAGTTAGATCATGCTGCAAGTCAAAATGAAGAATCCCTAGATGAAGAATAAGAAGAACTAGATCAAGTAAAAATGTTGAAAGCTATTTCAAAAATTGGTAAGCGACCTACGATTGAAATTCAAAATTACGTGGGGAATTTAAACCCTAAGGAATTGATTGATTGGATTAATGATATGGAAGAATAATTTGAATATGAAGAAATTGAAGATTTGGAAAGAGTGAGATTCAAGGAAACAAAGTTGAAAGGACATGTTGCTTTATGGTGGAAAGAAGTTCAATTAGATAGAAATAGGAGAGGGAAGGAGAAAATCACAAAATGGGATAGTATGGGAGAAAAATAGAAAAATTATACTCTATTGATTATGAGCTTGAGTTGTTGAAGAGATTGTAGAACCTAAGGAAAAAGGAGAAATCTGTGAAAGAGTATATTGAAGAATTCTATAAGATGATCATCAAAACTAGACATAGTGAAGCAAGAAAAGAAAAGGTTGTGAGGTACATCAATGGACTAAGAACAAAAACCCAAGAAGAATTGAGCCTAGTGGAGATGACATTAGTTGAAGAAGCATGCCAATTTGCACTAAAAGTGGAGGAGAAGCCAAACAAGAGGTTTGAACAAAGATAAAGAAGTGCAAGAGGAAGATTCCATAGGAGTGGATAAAAATCTAGAGAGAGAAGACCTTATGCAGAGCAAAGCAAAGATGGAAAACCCTACCACAGTGAATAAAAGGATCACAATTCGTACTGCAGAGGAAGATAATTTATAAATTTTTACCATAGTAACATAGGAGGTCATAATTCATGCTGTAATGATGGATATAGGAGAGATGAAGGAAGATTTGAGGAGAGGCCATTTAGAGGAACTTGTTAAGTGTGGAGGTGAAGTGAATAGAGATTTTGAATGCCATCAATGAAGTACCAGTAAGAAAACTGAGCATACTGAAAGAACAACTTATGTGGATGAAGAACCTATTGAATCCCCTAATTCAGTTGGGAAACTTGAGAAAGGTTAATCATTGGGAATGAGGAGAGCTTTGATGCATGAAGAATTGACCGAGGAACCAATACAAAGGAAGATTTTGTTCAGAACAAGATGCAAGTTCAAAGGAAAGGTATGCAAATTTATCATCGATAGTGGTAGTATTGATAATGTGGTTTCATAAGAAATGGTAACCAAGTTGAATTTGAAGATATTGAAACATCCAAACCCTTATAAGATAGCATGAATTCAAGATGAGATAGGATATTGGTGAATGAGAAATGTTAAGTGAAATTTCATTTAGGATCATATAAAGATGAAGTGTTGTGTGATATTATGCCCATGGATGCATGCCATTTACTGCTAGGAAGACCATGGCAATATGATATGAAAGCAATTCATGATTGAATAAGGAATACCTATATTGTAACTTTAAATGGAAATAGATTAAATTGATACCTTTGGAGGAGGATGAAAGTGAAGTTTGTAGCACTTCTAGACAATGCTTGGTAGACGAAAGAAAGTTTTTGGACGGATTGAGGCATGAGAACATGTGTTTTGAATTGATTCCAAAGAAGGGTGGTAAACCAGAGGTAGAGAATCCTCCTGCAAAGAATGAGGAGGTAGCATAACTGTTAGCATAGTATGAAGACATCATATCGAAGAATGTACTAGATGGATTGCCACTAGTTTGAAGCATCACTCATCATATAGATCTAATACCAAGAGCAAGTTTTCCAAACAAGGCAACACATAGAATGACACAAGTAGAGAATGCATAATTGAATTGGTAGATACAAGAGTTGTTGAAGAAAGGATTGATCAAAGAAAGTTTACATTAGTAGAATTTGGCAAATAAATGACTAGGTGACTAAAAATTTTAGTCACAACAACTAAAAATGACTAAATTCTACTCATTTTTTGCAACTCAGTTATAAATGAGTAAATAAATGACTAATCTGGTCATTGAATACAAAATTATTTAGTCACAAAAATAAAAATGACTAAATAGTTAGTCATCAAATCCAAATTAGACAATTTTTTAAAAAAACAAGTCGACTAATTATTGGCGTGATGTATTCATGTGCATGATGTATTGGCATGATTATTCACGTTCATTGCAGATTCATTTGTCTCTTTCAGACCTTGCTTCATTCGTTCATTATAGACCTCGCTTCATTCATTAGCTTGACATGGGTCGTTTTGATCAGTTATAGCAGCTACTTTCATGGGCGATAAGGATTTGAAGTAGACTTGGAGACTTTTGAAAAGATGGGCAAGGGCAAGGAATTCAGAGTTTGCTACAATGAATTTGAATTCGACGAGGCCCTCTATAGAAAAATCAGATTTGGGGATGCCCTCTACAACAAATTCATAGGTAATTCAAAACCCTCATTACAATCTACTACTCTTAATAATTTTCTACTACTCTTAATAATGTTCTTTTACAATCTTTCCACTGTTCTGCTTCATAATGTGTTCAAGCTAAATATAA
>VDFB02114452.1:0-19060 GCA_007258455.2 Sequoia sempervirens
TAGATCTAAGTTCAACATAAATAAGTAAGTGCATACCATCAAAGTGGATGGAAATATTTTCCATGGGTCCCAAAAAAAAACTCCAATGAGACTTGATAAAATATATGATTCATTATAGATAGGGCTCCCTATGCAACATTACTGCAAATGTGACTAGCACAAAAATTATATGTAAAGGCTCCATTGAGACTTGATAAAGTGATTAACTTGCAAAACATATATAGATGGAATAAATCCATCAAGAAGGCAAATACTCCAATGAGCTTTTAATTTTCAAAAAATATATAGATGAAATAAATCCATCCAAAAGACAAATTGACCAATAATGCACAATATCAGATTAATGAGACACAATAAAATATCAAATTCCCTTTTTCAAAACAACATAATTGTAGTTGAGAAGGAAACACTAGATTTGTTTTAAATATTGTAATAGATGAAAAGCCACAAATCAAGCCACCTTAAGTTATGAAAATTAATATTAAAAATAAATAAAAATTATGATGGAATAATGGGAATTGCATATTATGAAGTGAAGTATTATTAAGTATAAATAAGTCATTTAAGACGATATTCATGCATTCATGACTACATGAATATCCCCTTTTCATATTCCAAATATAATTGAGTAAAAAAAGTACACTATTATTGGGTTGATCAAGTTCAATAATAAAGTACTTGTGAAGTTATTTAAAAAACAAACTTTTTATGTGAAGTAACATGTTGAGATGCACCTGAATCATTAACCCATTCAAAAGGTTTAGAAACATTAAAACTACATGTAAAAGCACGTCTAGATTGATTACCATTGTTATGAAATTGTTGATTATTTTGATTCATAGGCTTTTTCTCATTTTTCTTCTTAAAACAAGTATTTTGCCAATGACCATCCTTATTACAATAAGTGCAATGTGGTTTCTTAGAAGAGTTAAACTTTCTAGGATCATTGCCATTATTATAATGAGGTTTGGAATTATAATGTTGTTTAGAATGAGGTTTAAAATTTTGCTTATGATTAGATAAGAAAGCATGTTCATTAGACTTAAGAGTACCAAACTGAAGTAACTTAGCCTCTTCTTGTCTTAATAAATCACGAAAAATATCATAAGTTAATTGAGTAGCTAAAGAAGGAATAGCTAGTTGAGCATGAATATTAGTAATGAATTGTTGAAATTGTCTAGGAAGACACTTTTTAAGAATAAGATGAATTAATCTAAGATTATCTAATTTAACTCCTAAACCATCCAAATGACTATTTAAAGCATCAAATTTCAATAAAAATTCATCCATAGATTTAAAATCAGAATACCTCAAATCTTCAAGTTGATCTTGAATTTGAATTTTTCTTGATTCATTTGTACTATCATAAATTGTTCTGAGTTTGTCCCATGCTTCATAGGCAGTTGTACATGTCCCAATGTGAACATAAAGTTCAGGTGACATGGAGATACCTATGAGGCCAAGGGCTTCCTCATTTTTGAGATTCCATTTTTCGATTTCATCTTTGGATGCAGATGAACTTGGTTTAGATTTAGGATCTGTAGCTACATCTAAAAGATGTTTAAATCGAAAAATGAATGAAATGTGAGTCTTCCAAGAATGATAGTTAGAAGAATTCAACTTAATTTCAGGAATTAAAGTAGACATGATTGCAATAATAAAAAAAATTCACAACTTTATGGGAGAAATAATAACTATTTTAAATATTTGCTTACAAAAAAAAAATCCTTCTTGATTGAATTAAATCTTTAAAAAAAACCTCTTTTAAAAAATAAATTGTCTAAATTTAAAAAATAAAACCTCTTTAGTCAAAAAAAAAAATCTATTTTAAAAAAACACTAAATTACTTGATATTTTGATTAACAATAATAATAATTATAATTTTAAAAAAATTGATATATATTTAAATGATTAATATTGTGATTAATCATTAAAATTAAAACTTATTTAATATTTAAGAAAAATTTATAAAAGTTTTAATATTAAATATTAATATCTTAATATTTTATTAAAACTTATTAAAAGTCTAATAATAAAACTTTTTAAAAGAAATCATGAAAAGTGCCTGAGCCTTTAAAAGGCTAAGATTCTTATTTGGAAAACTTAGATATGAAGATATTCTTTTAAAAAAAATTACACTATGAAGACAGGCGGGCTTTTTTTAAAAAGACTTTTACTTTAAAAGATAGGCGAAAGAATTAGAAATGGGATTTTAAGATGTTAAAAACAAAATCAAAGGGCGGGATAAGTTAGGGAGAGATAAAAATAGAAAGGAGTATTTTTAAAAAAGCAGGCGGGCAAAAGATACCTTAAGAGTATTTTAAGTTGGGGTTTTAGGAGCAGTGAGGCACTCCATTCCGCAGTGGAAGGAAAATCTGGAGAGACAATAAGCGAAGTTTTAAAACAAAAAGCAGGTGAGCTAAAGAGCTAGGAAGAGATCAAATGCCAATGGTAAAAGAGTGCAGTGAGACCCAGGCAGTAAGGGCCGAGGCTTCAAGTGATTGGAGACCGGAGCAACAAAGTGAGGCTAAGCTATGGGAGCAGCCGAGGCTAAGAAGCGGAGGCCAAGGAGCAGCAAAGGCCGAGGCTAGGCTGTGGTGCAGTGGTTTGAAACCTGCAAGGGCAGAAGCCCTAAGATTTTTATTTTATTTTTGTATTATTTATAAAAACATTGAATATTATTTTGAAATAAAAGTTCTGGAAAAGAAAACGTTAGGGCTCTTTTTTTATTTAAATAGAAGGATGTTAACAGATTTTTGATTTAAAATAAAATAGAAAGATTTTAACAGATTTTTTTATTTAAAAAATAGAAAGATATTTGATTATGTTGAAAGAGGTTTTTTTTTAAAAAAATTATTTTTTGGATTTATTAAAGATCAAATCTGAGTTAAAATAGGGCTAGAGCCCTAAAAAAAGATTATTATTTTTACAAAATGCAAAATGTAGTGAATTTTTACAGATTTAGCTTAATATTGCAAAAAAAGGAAAATTACAAAACTAATGAATTGTTCTAAATAAATTGAAAAATAACCCTTATTAGAGGGTTTTAAATTTTTATGCAAAAATAAATAAATAAATCATGCATGCAAAATATATTGCACAAATTTGAAATTTGAAAAACTTAGAAATTTGAAAAACTTAGAAATATTTAGATAAGAAATCCTGCACAAGGGTTAGAAAA
Source organism: Sequoia sempervirens (assembly GCA_007258455.2). Classification (NCBI taxonomy): domain Eukaryota; kingdom Viridiplantae; phylum Streptophyta; class Pinopsida; order Cupressales; family Cupressaceae; genus Sequoia; species Sequoia sempervirens. The sequence goes on from VDFB02114452.1 coordinate 3,182, forward strand.
ATATATCAAACAAAAAACAAGATTAGACTTTTGGCTCTTCTCTTTTTCTCTTTGAGTGCCTCCAATGGTGTGTTGAAAAATTTGGTAAACCTTCAACAATGTAGCTCACAAAATATTAGTAATACCAAGCTCTGATACCATGAAAGGAAATAAAAAGAGCAATGGAAAGTACTAATAAAGAGCAATTGTTTGAAGGAAAGAGATTACCAAATAAGTTGAAGTAGCCAAACCAAGCACCACCAAAACAAGAGAGACACAAGAATTTGTTAAGGGGAAAAAGCAAGAAAAAACCCCAATATTATGAATGGAGGCAAAATGCCTAAAGAATAATACAAAGAGAGAGAGCTTCAGCCTTAGCTTGCTTGCATGAGTCTTGAAGAATGAGGGGAGAGGCACCTCAATAAGTAGAGGTGAGAATGAGGAGTTAGAATGTAACTCCCAACTCAATGAATGCCACCATTCATCTATGTGTGTGCAAAGTGTCACCTCTTAAGGAGGTGGATACAAATATTCCTTAATAAGGAATTAAAATAAGCCATCTCACACATGTGTGAGATGACAAAGAACAAAAAAGACTTGTAAGGGATTCCTTTGGAATATTCCTACAAGTTAATAAAAATTACAAATAAAGATAACCTTTACCAAGTAGAGATTAATCTTCAAGCGATGAGAACAAGAAAACATGGTGCTACAAATCAAGAACATAATCATGTTTTCAGAATCATGTTTTCAGCCACCTACAAGTGAAGGCAACAATATAATATTGCATGAAACTATGAAAACTATCACAGTCGCCAATCAAGGTATATCATGCATGGGACAACAAGAAATTATCATGGAGGTAGATTGTATTATAAAAGGTAGTCATATGAGCATATGCAACTGTCCAAGGTGCAAATATGCATCAATGAAGAATAGCAATGGAATGACAGTGCTAATGAAGAATGATAGTGCTAACCTAGAGTGACAATGACACATGCCAATGATACTTATGATTGTGATTATGAAAACAACTCATGGTGTCTCATGGTGATAATGGGTGATAATGTCCAATAATAAGTTGTTTGATACCTCTTGTAGCATGGCCAAATTTATTCTATTTTCCCTCTTTGACTATTTCTATACCATATTTTTTCTTACAATTCTCACTACCTTGTCAATGCAGTAGCAATGAAAAGGTAGTGAGCTGTTTGAAAAAATTCCTCAAAGAAATGGGGTCTCCTAGTGATCTAGTGAGCGTTCAAGTTAAACATTTAATGCACTTACCACCTTTTAATCCATTGAAATAATTAATATTACCCTAAGCCCATTACCTTATCATAATTGAATTCATTAAATAATATTTATTATTTAATTAACTTAATTTAAATTTAAATGTAAAATATCCACAACTGAATCAGTTTAAATCTTAAATTACACCTCATGGGATAACTATATAATCAAAATAGCTAACTAAATAATCAATTTAGTTTAAAACTCACCAATCAAATCCATTGACTAGCTAATCTATTTGGCTAACTCGGGATCATAAATAAATTAATTAATCAAATAATTATCAACTCACCAATCAAATGAATGTCACATGTTCCCATCACATCCACCAATTATGGATCCAACTCATGATACAAGATTAAATCTCCACCATTCAACTTCCTTTCAAAAATTCTATAAATAGGAGCTAAATCCTCTATTTTAACTATTCTAAAATAAGAAAGTAGATGATGCAACACTAAGAAACAAACATCCCAAAGTATTTGAGCATTTGAGGAAATTGAATGGTAGAGAATTAATCTTGGCTCGTGAGTTGGATCCACAATTAGTGAATGTGATGGGGAGCGATGACAATCAATTTTCCAATTGAATAGAGATGACTAGGTAATCAATTCATTTGATTGGTGAGTTGATAGTTATTTGATTTATCAATTAATTTATGATCTTGAGCTAGCCAAATTGATTGGATTGTCAATGGATTTGATTGATGAGTAAAATAAATTGATTATTTAGTTAATTATTATTGGATAGTTAACCAATGAGGTCCAATTTAGGATTTAAATTAATTTATTTGTAGATAATTTAAATTTAAATTCAAATTAAATCAATTAAACAATAATTAATTAATGAATTTAATTGATAAAGTAATGGACTTATTAAGTATTTTAATGGATTAATAGGTGGTAAGTGCATTAAATGTTAACATGAGATGATATTATGAAAATTAATGTCTATATTTTTTCCCTCTTGAAATGGAATTATGAGTAGAAGAAGCAATGTTGTTTCAAAGAAAATAGATATGGACACAGAGTGTGTTGACATTGATGAGAGATAATTCCCCAACCATAAAAGGTTAAGGATTGATTGGTTGGATAGTTCATATCAATCAAATTGATTGATTGATTAGATTATTGGATTTGAAGGATGTTTCAATGCTTGGATAAATTTGGAATCAAAATGTAAACTTGATATTTGCAATTCAATCAAATGATGAGAGCACCCATCCACATTTGTATTAGACTTGGTCATGACACATAGGGTCATCTTGTAGCCAAGTGAAATGCAATCAAGATGTCCCAAGGATTCACAAATACTATGTAGGTTGACTCGTTTACATACCATAGTGATCCCTAAACCAATACACACAGTCTCAAAGGTCTTGGGGAAAATTACCAACACACAAGTAACACATTGAACCCACATGAGCTAGGTTCTATCCATACAAATCTTCATGCAAATATTTTAAAATCAAATAATATGTTGAAACAACTTTTCAAAAGTTTTTTTTTTCATTATTTTTAGCAACTTTCATAATTTAGCATGTAGATAAATATGACTAAGTGTTTTTGTCTTTTAGAAGAGTTTCCTATAAATATAGTTGAATTCAAGAATAAATATAATTGAACACCACATAATTCATCTTGTGAAATCTAGTATTTCCTTCAACAAAGTAGATCTAACTACAAATATTCTTTGACCTTTAATTTTTTACCACAATTCTTTCAAAATAAGCAACTAGTAATATCAAAATTTCTAGTAAATATTTGTTTTTGCATAGTAAAGCTTTGGCTATATTCTAACTAGTCTTTTAAGGCTACATTAATAATTCCTACACTATGTTTTAAATATTTGTAACCATGACTATTCCTTCATGTTGATTTTGTGTCCATGCTTTTCATACCATAGATAACACAATTCATGGATTTTGGATTGTTAACTTTGTTTTTGTAATTTTAAATACAAATTAGTATGCTTATTTTTTGTGTAAAATAGTTTAGTTGAATTGCATTATAATATTTAATACATATATTAGTATGGTTTTTTCTTAGTTTTAAAATTTTCAAAATAAAACGATTTATTAATTTTTCACAATTTCTTTGGATCTTCATAATAGTTCTAATCTGATTGTGATCAACTTGATTACTAGTCTTGCAAATTCCAAACAGAGTTCCAATTTGGATAATATGCACTATATCAAATTATATCTTCCATGCATGATCCTTTATATGTCATGTTCATGTTAAAACTCATGGGTTATTGCAATGAGAGGAAACACTTATGTTTTCTTTGTATTTGGTTGAATGGAACTAGCTAGATGTTTCATTAAAGATTTAGTGTTTCCTCAAGTTCATAGTAAGGAGTATAGATATATGGGTATGTTACATGTGTAATTGTGCAAAGTAAATCTTAAATAGTATGGCATTTTTGTCAATATACTTGAGTATTTCTACTAATTTACAAGTTTGCACTATTTTTTATTACAGATGGGATAATGTGATTTTGGTTAAGTAATCTTTGATGTTATGGATATATTTTTTAATGCTTGAAATTAGATCAAATTATGCATTATTTAATTTTTTTTAAATTATGATAAGCAATTCTTGCCAAAGGTCATGTGACAGAACACCTTAGTTTATTTCAAGTTTGTTTCAAATGCACAAGAGAGGTTATAAGCATTTATTTTATAAGTTCAATTTATATTTCTATATGATATAGGAGATTCTATCAAACAGTATGCAGTCACACTTGCTGAAAATATTTTAATTTACAATTGACATGCTATGTATTGACAAGTAATGCAATATTTAATAATTCTTGTCTTGAAACATTGTTAGATTCCTATAATTCAATCGATATTCAAGAATGAAAATTAATCCATAAAAAATTATAAAAAAAAAATGAAGAGTCTTGACTATAGCTACTCTCTCTATGATGAGTATAGGTACACATACTTAATTGCACCCTTCTATAAATAAACTTTATTTTTATTTTTCTTACCATCTTCATATTATACACTTTCAAAATAAATACAAAACTAATTTATTCATAACTTCATGGTTAAAAGGTATTTGTATATATCTACAAGTGCAATAAACATTCTACAAATTGGTCTCCTTAACACCACTTTCATTTTTTCTACAATTTGTACATTTTATATAAAAGTAACAATGCATTTATTATGTAAGTATGCTAACTTCTTTGATTGTGTAGGGAAAAAAATCATGAAAAACAAAAAAAACTTTGTGCTAGGGCATTTCAACTACAAGCACATGAAATCATCGACAACAAAATCATCACAATTGCAATTGTTACAAAAGATTCATTCAATTAGAACCACATGTTTTATAGGCGGCTATTTTATATCTGTATATTCCTACAACAAGCACATTAAACATGCTACCAATTTATATTCTTAACTACTTTTTTTCCCTATAGTTGATATATAACCAAGAATGCAATTATTATGTAACTCTACTAACTTCTACTTTGAATGTGTAGGAACAAAAACATGAACAACCAAAAAAAATTGTGCAGACTCATTTCATTTCAATTAAAACCAAATGGAATCATCAACAACAAATTCATCATTGAGGTGTGAACATGGAATGCCAATTTGGAATCCATGGAAGATATTAGTGCACATTTGCATATAATATAAGTCAAAGAAGAAAATATTAAATGAGCATTGACCTTGTCAACTCAAATATGATCTAAGAGGCAAGGATATTTTAATTTATCCTATATAACACGGACTATCCCCTATAAAGAATGATAAGCAGTAGGGAAAATCTGAGTTGTAGCTCCAAAGGCTACTGAACATCTGGAATACTGAGGGGGTTGAATCAGTATTCCATAAACCCATAATAAAATCCACTTAAACATTATCAAATTCCTGACTAAATTAGCAAGAGAAAACATAGAGACAAATCAATGCAATCATACACTTGAACACCAAGATTTTTATGTGGAAAACCCAAAATGGGAAAAACCACAGTGAGGGTTAACTCAAAATATATTATATCCAGATACAAAATATTACGGGGCTCACTGCCAGGACTCACTGTCCTTAAAAGTCTCACAGCCTGAGTACAAAATATGGCTCACTGCCAAAATACAACGATGGTGGCTCACTGCCAAAAGAATGAACTGATGGAATACACCTTCAATGTGCAAGGTTCAGTCCCACTAAAGCTCAGTATATAAAGTACTACCTCACACAGTAATCACTCAACAAAATTGCACTGATCACAACTGATAAAACATTTAGGCTCAGATCTTCACACACTCCTCAATCCTCTTCACATTTCACATTCACTACTCATGTGTATCTTCTTCCACTACTCTTATCATCATACTCAAAACACCTTATATATATATATACAAGCATATCTTATTCATCAATTATGTTAGCTTAAATTAGATGAACGCAAAATAATCAAAACCTTCTTCATTGACACCATATAAGATTTAAACATTTTATCTGTAGTGTGCATTATACCAAGTCAGATAATGCGGAGTCTTCCACACAATATACCACACATAGAATAATAGTAGGATACAAAGTTAAAATTTTTTAGAGATAACTTTCCATTCATAGAAAAAGACATCTCAAGATATAGGATATAGTTATTTGAATGAGTCAAGAAAACATGGTTAAGAGATTAGAGTCATCAGATCTTGCGGTGAGTTCCAAACTCAAATACCAACACACTAATCCATCATAAAGGAGTATTATCAACAGAGAACAACTTCTGGTAAACCAAGCAAACTTACCATATAGTTATTACCATATAATTATTACCATGTTGACATCAATGACAACATAGGAACAACCAACACAATCATCCATACTTCATGCTCATGTTGCAAAGCTTCCAACAATCTCCCCCTTTGGCATTGATGGCAACATGCATGACAAAAACTTTTCAAGTATACTACAATTGAATGCTCTGACTACTCCCCCTATCAAAACTGTTCTTCAAAAAAGTTTTTCCTCTAACTCTTTATCTCTTTATCAATCCCCCTTTGACATCAATGACAAAGGAAGGGGTCTGGTATAAATGTACATATGCATAAAAAAGTAGCCAGAGTGATATGAATACAACTTCAAATTAACCTGAAGAAGAATCTCTAAGACTCTCCAGGATAGCCTTCCATGACATATTACCTTCTTCTCATGAACCTATTGAATTGACAAGTCTTGTAGAATAGCTCAAGTTTAGTTAGGGACTCTATACCATCTGTTAGAGTATTGGGACTAAGAATGATCTCTGATAATTCACTAATACAACCAAGAGCACTAGAAACAAAAGTATGTTTGAGTTTAATCATGTCTTTGAGTGCCACAAACTTCTTGATAACATTTGTCCTTCGATCCTGTAGAGAGAAGAATTTGTCCTGAAGCTGCAATATGTAGGACCACCTCTGATTATCTTTATCTTCTGCTAACCTGTATGTATCTTCCTAAGTGCTCAATCAACAATCACTCATCCTTATCTCATTTCTCATATCCAGTGTACTGCCAAACCACTTCAAGTAAAAGGAAAGTAGTTCTTGTGCCTCATTTTCACAACCTTGTACACTCTCCAATTCCTTCATTACTTGATCATGTGCATTCACACATTTTCCTTTGATATCTTCCAAATTCTTCATTAGACATGATTCCAACATAAATTTTAAGTCTGGAGATGTAGACCTTCAAAGAATTAATCTTGCCACAAAGATTCTCCACAATAGAAATAGATGAATCAAAATTAGCATCATGAATAACATTCTACAAATCTTCCAAAGCTCTCTGAATATTTATTCTTTCATGCTCATGTCCAAGCTTACTTTCTTCTACACCTTCTTGCTTCACTACACTCTTCCTTTTCTTCCTTGTTCCAGTCATGCTACCAAAGGTTCCTTCTTCATTGAGATGCTTAGGGCTTTCCAAGAGAATTTTAGCATATTTATCAATTTCTGCCTCTAACACTTCATAATCCAATTTAGATATCCAAACTAACCTTGATTCAGTTGCTTCCATGTGACAAAAATCTATAGACACAAGAAAATTTATGCTTCTAAATTATCTTTCCACAACACTTACTAGAATCCTAGACCTTTTGTTCATCCTCATCTGAAATGTTCCAAAGAATGCAACAAGGGAAGACTCTTGTGCATCCAAACTACCAATATTTATCATGAATTTCCTGATTTGGCAGGCAACAAGCTCTAGATTTGACCATTCTAACCTTCCTATTACCAATAACTCTCTCAAAAAGTATAAGAGTAGACAAACAACAAATTTCCATACCAAAATGTGTTAGTTTTTCTCGTCTTGATCTCCTTTAAATTCTTCAAAAGATGTATGCAAAGTAGTTCACAAAAATCATATTCCATTCCTCTTATCACCATATCAACAAAAATATGCACAACAGCAGTAGAAATTGTAGTCATTGTTAGGGATACAAACTTTATGACTGATGACCATAGCTGCATAGCTTATTACTAAATCAATAATCGATCTCAAACCAATCTCCTTTCCTTTAGAACTCACGCCTGTAACCTCAATTATTTCTTCCTCATTCATAGCCTTCAGTTTAGGAACTAGTCCAGAGGAACATAAACTAGTTACATCTCTAATTACTTCTCTAGTGACTAGATGTACCTCATCATGAATTTTTCTCAACACCATTCAAATATACTTCTCAAATTCAAACAAGGGAACTTTCCTCCAAACATCCAACTTTTTCTCAACTAATACTCTATAGGCATCATGGTTCTCTTTCAATTCATTTTCCCAAAGCACGTTCAACTAAACTGGTGACATTTCTTCAATCTTACTGAAAACAAATGCATAGATATCTTATGTAGGAAACACTCTCAAAGGGATGCAAGAGAATGCACCAATAGACTCCTCATATATCTCTTCAACCTAGCTTTATCTGCATAATTCACAATCTATGAATTATCCATAGCAATAAAGATTGAAATATTGTGCAAACAAGAATACCTCTAAAAATGCCAACCAAGAAATGTATAGATATTCTGCTTTTGGAGCTCACTTAATCGAATCCATCTGTTATTTTCTTCAACTTTTGAAACTTTGAATTCCCTTCTAAACTTCCTTTACACACTTCTCAAAAAATACATAGGCTTTTAAAATTATCTGTACTTATTCCTTTCATTCCGCGAATTCCCTAGGCTTTTAAAATTATCTGTACTTATTCCTTTTAGAAATGTATAGATATTCTGCTTTTGGAGCTCACTTAATCAAATCCATCTATTATTTTCTTCAACTTTTGAAACTCTGAATTCCCTTCTAAACTTCCTTTACACACTTCTCAAAAAATACATAGGCTTTTAAAATTATCTGTACTTATTCCTTTCATTCTGAATATTTTACAATAAATGTTTCATCTTGCAAGTAGATTGCCTCGAAAATTGTGTAATCCTCCATTCTTCCAAATTATGCATGCTTCATTCTTTGCACATGTTACTAAGAAAATTCATTTATCTTGTTACCGCATTAAGTATACTTCTGTCATGATATGACACAAGTACCGATGAGGGGGTCTATTATATTTTCTAATGATTACTCCCCCTTGGCCACTGCTTTTATTTAGAAATTGGCGGGAGTATTTGTAACAGAGGTTGGCACAGATAAGACTGATAATTCCTTTCTCCAAATCCTTTCCATTTTCTTTCTTGCTTCTTCCAGATCAAAGATTAGATCATTCTTCTTTGTTGAAAAGATGTTTTTCTTTCATCCGTTGTTACTACCAAGGTGTTTTGGTTTTTTACACTTACAACAAACAACATTCTTCTTTCCATTTTCCCTTTTATCCAACAGACTATCTTTACATCCATTCTTCTTGCTCTTAGAACATTTTTTGAGGAATGATAGAGAATCATTACTTTTACAGTCCTTTGCCTTATGCCCAAATTTCTTCTAGGAATAACAAACACCATTGAAGTATAAATACCTTTTAGCATCATGTCGTTTGACAGGAATTTTTCTAGAATTGCTTCTTCATTCCTTGATTTGTCTATTTTTGTACTGAGTCTTCTTACCAGTAGATTGCTTTGCATTAGAACTTTGACCTTCCTCAAACCCTAAACCACTCTTATCCATTTCCGGTCTTTGAGAGGTAATCAATTTATCAAGCATCACCAAGCTTATCTTAAATTTGTCTTAAAAAATTCTTTCCCTTTCTAGATTAGATCTCAAGATTTTTGCTTCCAATTCAAGCTTTGTGCATTCATCTATCTTCTTTTGAATTTCAATTTCCTAACATTCTTCAGTTCTTTTCTTCTCATCCAATTGTTCCAATAGGCTAGTGATGATTTCTTCTCCTTCAGTCAAAAAATCACATACTTCCATACTTTTACTTTGTAGCTTTTCAATGTGCTCATTTTCTTTTATCAACTTGACCTTCAGGGCTTCCATTTCTTCTGAAAATTCGACAGAGACTATTTCCAAAGGAAAAAAATTTCTCACATTCAAATTACGGGACCTTCCTCAAGCTGTTAGGCTTCTTCCGAAGAACCAAGCTCTGATAAACCCATAATAAAATCCACTTAAACATTATCACAATTCTCACTGAATCAACAAGAGAAAACATAGAGACAAGTCAATGCAATCATACACATGAACACTAGGATTTTTACATGGAAAACTCAGAATGGGAAAAACCACGGTGAGGGTTAACTCAGAGTATATTATATTTGGATATAAAATATTACAAGGCTCATTGCCAAGAATCTCTATCCTTAAAAGGCTCACAACCTGAGTACAAAAAATGGCTCACTACCAAAATACAATGATGGTGGCTCATTGCCAAAAGAATGAACTAATGGAATACACCTTCAATGTGCAGGGTGCAGTCCCACTAAAGCTCAGAATATAAAGTACTACCTCACACAATAACCACACAACAAAACTGCATTGATCACAATTGATAAAGCATTTAGGCTCATATCTTCACACACTCCTCAATCCTCTTTGCATTTCACATTCATTGCTCATGTGTCTTCTTCCACTACTCTTCTCATCATACTCAAAACACCTTATATATATACAAGCATATTATGTTGGCCTAAATTAGATGAACAGAAAATAATCAAAACCTTCTTCATTGGCACCATATAAGATTTAAACATTTTATCCACAGTGCATTATACTAAGTCAGCTATCAACCATAACTAGTCTTCATAATATATCGCATTCGCTGAGTCATCCAAAACTAGAACACAATTCTCCAAACCAACAAATAATTCTCAAAGAAAACACCTTATGGATGTGATAACACGTTAATTTCCCATCATACTACTAGTAAAGAGACTATTAGCAAAACCGTAGTATAAGAATGTTCATGTTAGTAGAATGCGGAGTCTCCCACACAGTATACCACACACAAAACAATAGTAGGATACAGAGTTAAACTTTGTCAAAGATAACTTTTTGTTCATAGCAAAAAATGTCTCAAGATCTAGGATATAGTTGTCTGAATGAGTCAAGAAAACATGGTTAAGAGATTAAAGTCATATCAGATCTTGCGATGAGTTTCGGACTCAAATACCAACACACTGATCCATCATAAAGGAGTAACACCGACAAAGAGCAACTTCCAGTAAACCAAGAAAACTTCCCATATAGTTATTACCATGTTGACATCAATGACAACATAGGAACAACCAACACGACTATCTATACTCCATGCTCATGTTGCAAAGCTTCCAACAAAGGCACGTGTTCATGTTATGTAATGATCTAGATGGGATGATACTCAAGTATTCTAGACAGAGAAGAATATGGAATGTGACATTAATAAAAAGACTCGTTTGAATTAAAACCAAATGAAATCATCGACAATAAAATCGACAGAATTATAATTGTTATGAAAGTTTCATTCAATTTTCAATGCAAATATGCATTAGCAACATTTTGACATTTTGCAAATAATATTGTATATTTTTCAAATTAGACTTCAATGCCATATTTACTTATATATAGTTCTCTATTGGCGTAAATATTGAACCCCTCAATGCAAGTTCTAATTAGTATTACTTATCACTAATTGCCCACAATTAGCAAAGGCAATTGTAAAGTATTTTATCCCAAACTCAACATAGGTTTATGCATGTATTTAGAGCAAGTAGATCATCCATACATGTTGAGAGTTTTTCACAACATCAAATCACAATGACTTAATTCAACATCATCATTTAACATAGCCATGTCATGGCCAAGTTTTCATGCCCTTATTTCTTGAAAGAACAAGCTTCACTAGTGTGTAGAGGCTAAACTTTTCACTAATTCAAGATGCAAGTTGTGATGTTCAGCACACAAGCTTTGATTATTTTAGTTTTGTCAAGTCCAAAAACATTCTTGTACATTCACATCAAAGACAAACATGATTATAGTGACTCTAAAGGTCCATTCAAGATTGGAGTAGAATTTGAAAAGCCAAACACCACAAAACTCAAAGTAGATAAACTTCATAAGGATAGATTTCCTTTTACTAGCCCATACCTGTATAGTGGGGTCATTAATTGGAAGGGCAAGTTCATAGCCATTTGATACAAATTTCAACCTCAAGCAAAAATATACTAAAGAGGGAAGGTTCAATTTTAGGAACACCCCAAACTATGGAGAAAATCCCTAAATTCCTCCCTTATAGACTTAGATCACAACATCTTTTGCCCAAGGACTACCTACATGCCCACTTCAAAAAAGGATCAAAGTCCCATATAGTTTTCCTAAAGAAATCAAGGCAGGCTTAACCAAGAAAGATCAAAACACAAATATGTATGAATTTACTCAATGAATCAGTTCAATATGCTAAGATGGCACATTACTAAGAATGTGGTTCCTAAACTACCTCTACATAGGATGGTCCCAAATGCCAACGATCTTTATACTTAGTTGAGCATTAAAATATCACCCATCTAAAACAACATATTTTAGACCATAATGTCTTACAAGGACAAACAGTGAGATTTGAATCCATGCACATAAATTATACATAATAGTATATTCAATATAAAATAAATCTTGTCACATCAAATCACAAGATGGAAAAAATTGCCAAAATGCAACAATTATGCAAGCCCTTGATACAATTCCTTGTGATGCCTTACTATAATATGACTCAATGATATCAAGCATCATAACCATATTGTATTATGGCATCCCTCTTAATCAGAAAGATAATATACATCAGCAAGGCCACATAAAATATATTTGAAACTTCGAAAGAGCTTTAACAAAAAGTGACACTTCAGTCATACCTTATACAAGTGGCAACACTATATCCATTATATTATCATATGGAGGTATACACTCAGTTGACAAAATTCCTACATAAAGAAGTGATTCACCAATTTCAAAACTATGTTGGACATAGGGTTACATTATACAAGAAGTTGGCAATCTCCTTGTAGCATGATATTGTTAAAACAAGATCAAAAACTATTTCTTTAGGCATAAACCAATTGATATATTTAAATAAATGCTATCAATATTCCTCAAGTACCTTTCATCTAATATATTGAACACATGCCTTCTTGAAGAGACCTTAAAGAAGATTTAGACTATCCACAACTAATTAATTAATACCATAATACAAGGTATGATAATAGCAATTCTCACGATATGATGTAATAAGATAATTATATTGCTATCAAACAAGAATTCAGAATTGGGGTTCATAATACTTCCCACCGTAATTATAATACTTGCCAACAATATAAACCAAGTAATATTTATAATGCAACAAGTTACAATAGTAATGTTCAAGTAATATAGTCAACATATAAAGAACTCAAAAGGATGATTCTGTGCACATCCTACTAATATCATACTGGTAACGAAGATATTATACTAGCAACCTTACAAATTCACACCATTCTTGCACTTATCATATTACCAGTTTAAACAAAGATTTTTACCTCACCAATCATTTACTAAGCTTGACAATTGAAGTCGAGAGCTTCTATGTAATGTCCCCTCCAAGTTAGTCATTAGTCATCAGTGAGATTAGCCTATCATTCTGACCCTCGTAGGCTAATAAGCATGGATAGAGGGTCTTCTGAGGCTTGTATCGTCTCCAGAGTTAAGTGGTTTCCAGTATTGGCTTTCGTTTGATGCTCATAGGGCTCTGTTTGTTATACTTACTATTTATAGTAAGTCAGAAGATGGTTGGGAGAGACCCTTACTATTTTAAGGCACTTGGTCATATGGAGATTCACAGAGTTGACCCCAATTTCGGTCGGTTTGATGAAATATGAATTATTGAAGGAGATATCAAAGTTTAAATGGCTCAATTAATATTTTAATTATAAAGGGGGTATTATAAAGTTATAATTTAACTTTATAACTCTGAAGGGTCAATTCATCTTTAAAAAGGGGCCAATTATGCAATTAAATGTTAGGCACCCATTCCAAGGTTATATTATAACATTTAATTATTATTAAATTTCTTTTTTGGAGGAAATCAACCTCTCCTTGGAATTATATATATTTCAGCCTTATGAAAAGAAATTCATTTCTATTGAGCATTTGGAGTTGATGAAAAATTGTGAGAGAAGGAAGCCAAGGTTTTCACTCTTCGAGCCATTGGAGAATGATACATTCTTCAATGTTGCAGCCATTTGAGGTGGTGAAATGTCGAGTGTGGCATTTGGGAGTACTTCACACAGAGGTTCTCACTAAGCAAAACAAAGGAGATATTCAAAGGGTTTTTGAGAGAAAATAACTATTCAGAAGATTCACAAGATTAGAGCAGAGATTCGGGTGGAAATTGGCACAAAATTAAGAGGGTTCGATTTGCTTTATGTAGCCATGCATTTGCAGCAAAGAGGGGACTCAAATAGAGGGACGATTTTGGCCACAAAGACATCAAAAAAGTCCAAATAAAATCTGGAAGGGGTGCCTAGCCTTGCAGTTACCAGTCATAGAAATTTTGAGGAAAAGGCTTCATAACCAGTGAGAATCGAAGCACTTTGTGATGTGCTTTTTCGCAAAAAATTTATAATAGCCATTGTAGTTCTTCTTTCTTTCCAGGTATGCTTGTATTCAGACTTTCCTTTGGAGTTGATCAATAATATATTTTAGTTGTGAAGCTACATTTCATTTTAAGTCATTGTATTTCATTCTATATCTTGCATTTTGCTTCATTATTTGCAAAAATTCAAAAAAAAGCAAAAAAAAAACACACACCGACAATCGGGGTCAGATGAGTTCTTACATTGGTATCAGAGGCTTAATCCTGCCATCCTGGAGGGTTAAAGGTTCACATGAAAAGTCACCAAAGATATTACACTCGCAGAAAGCAGAGCCAGAAGAGAATTGGCAAGAGGATAATCCATTTGCAGAAGTACCATTAGCAGAAATGGGTGACAGAGCAGAAGAGGGTCCACTGAGGAATGAAAGAAGAAACGAGGATAGGGATGATGACAGAGAGGTGAGAGAAACCTTGAGGGATTTATGGGTTGGCCAGTAGCAGGTAGTTGGTGTACTACAACTCTACAATAGTTGAATTTACCTAGGAGACAACCCCAGGATCAAGATGATGATAGGAGTGTAGCTGGGTCACAGAGAGTGCTGAGAGTTCCTTCTCATACTACAGATAGGCCTACTCAATCCACATTCCTAAGAGAAGAGCAAGTTGAGGAGAATGTTGAAGAGGTTGAGGGTCCAATATATGTTGATGCAATTATGGTTGCCAACGATGAGTGGCAATTATTGACACCACAAGTGCATGAGCGCATGCATTTTGACCAATTTGTGCAATCAAGGGTTGAATACTACAATACTCGACAAAGGAATAGGCCTCGGAACCAAAACAAAGACTTGAAGCATGCCACTAGAAAAATCACATTACCCAATTTTGATGGCAGTGGTAAGGTAATGGCTTAGTCTTGGATCCACAAGCTAGACACTTTTTTGTCTCTTCGACCTATGGCTGAAGAAGCAATTAAATATGCCACGCTACATCTAGAAGGGGCAGCCCATGATTGGTGGTATCATGGGATAGTCACACTACAAAATGATCACATCACCTCTTATCAGGAGTTTGTGTATAGGCTGATCGATCATTTATATAAGAAGGATCCAGAGGTGTATTTCAGGGACTTAGCACAACTCAAATAGGTCAGCAGCTTGGAGAATTATATCAGTGATTTTTAGAGATTGTCCGTGATGGTATCAAACATATCTAAAAGAAGGCTAGTTGTACTTTTCGTAGAGGGCTTAATGGAACCATTACGATGGTGGATAAAGGCTTTTGATCCACCAACATTACAGGAGGCAATGAAGAAAGCAAGGAGTATGGAACTTGCAACCCTATCAAGCAAGTTCGCGTCTAAAAGCTCTTCTTCATTCAGGGACAATAGAACATTCTCCAAAAACAAAGAGAAATCATATTCTAAGGGGGATCAAAAAGGGAAATCAACAGCTCCATTTGATCGTGAAACTCTCAATGATTTGCGAAAAAAGAAGCTATGTTTCTACTACAAGGGTCCATATGATGCAAATAATGATTGCCCCTTAAGACCTAAGGGCAAAGCTAACTGAGTTATGTGGGCATTTTATGAAGATTCAAAATCTGAAAATTCTGAACA
>VDFB02114453.1:0-19774 GCA_007258455.2 Sequoia sempervirens
CATATGCATCATAGAATCGAATTATTGAATAAATTAATACTATAGCTACCTAATTGCATCCATGGACCATAATTCATGTCAAATAGTCAATGTGCATATGATATAAAATAATAAAATGCCCAAAAGGCTACAAGTTTGTACTACAAATGTCAAAATGACAAAGTCACAAGTGTCCAAAGGCAAAACATAGAAATAGAAAGTATGATGATTGCCGCTACTCGGCATCTGCCAACATTGCATCAAAATCACTCATAGTTTGAGTCACTGTCACTGTGAGGGGTTGGCTCATCTAATGGAACTCGAACCAGTCCCTCCTGTCTCTCCTCCTCATCAATTTGTGTGACGTCCTCTGGATCAACATCCCATTGTAATGCTGGAGTCTGTCTATACTTAGGAGTCTGACGATCTTGGAGTTGCAAAGCACTATGCACAACCACTAATTTTTCTCCCAGTCTAGAGGTCAGCCTATTCCTCTTGATAGAGTGAATAAAGCCGTATGTTGACCAATTCCTCTTTGCAGCAGAGGAACTAGCAACCTGTGAGAGGAGACAAAATTTAAAAACTAAATTAGTAATTTAAATTTACTAATTAGGACATTCAATTTAAATTATGATTATATAAATGTTCAAACTTCAACACTCATCTAAATCAAATTATGTTAATCTAATGTATTACCTGTGAAAGGAGGTGAACAGCAAGCGTCCTCAATTGTGGTGCATCCTTCCCATGCCATGACCACCATCCAATAGGATCCCTTTGAGCTACTGTAGTTCTATCTACCCTGGCCTCTGGTTTGCCGAATGTTGGACCACGGAGATTAACAAAATCAGTGAACTGTGTACGAACTAGACTGGCCTCCTCAATTGAATATATTTTTGCAAGGGCCTTCATAAACCCTTCTTTCACCTCATCATCATCACAAGGAGGCATCCTACCAGGTCTAGGTACATACCATTTGGGATTAAGAGAAAAGGCTGCCATATGAAGCGGGGTGTTCATAGTGTTCCACCGCCTTGTCACAATGGGCCTAATTTTTTGCTCATATAATCCCGAATTAGGATCCTTATCAGAAATTGCTTTCTTCATTTTTCCAAGCATGGAGTCAAAAGTTTCATAAATCTCCCAAGACTTGGAGAGTCTGTATCAGTATATCTAATGACATCCACAATAGGTGAAATGATGGAGCAAACAAATCTGCAAACAAAAATTTGAAAAAAGACAAGTTAGAACTTAGAAAATAAAAAAATATTAATAATAAAATCATATATATATATTTTTATAAAATCAGCAATCAATAACAAATTATTAATTAACAATTTTTTTACCTCACATTGGACCACCAATTATCATCAAGAATTTTTTGTTTGATGCTTCTCCCTTCTATAGTGCTTGCCATAGCCCATCTATTCCACTCTGAATTAACCATCATCAACTGTAGAGCCTCCTGTACCTCAAGCATCCTCTCTAACAAAATAAAGTAGCTGGCATACCTTGTTGCTACAGGCTTGAGAAATTCCTTCCTTGAAAATGTCCTAAAGAGGGCAAGTGAGGTGTGATGATTGCAAATAAACATCTGAATGTCTCTAGCATCTACAACCACCTGGTGCACCCAATCCATCTTCCCTATGTCTTTCAATGCGTTGTTCAACGCATGAACACAACAAGGAGTCCAAAAGATGTGCTTGTAAGCACTCTCAACCATCAAACCTGCTAATCTGCACACACGTGCTGAATCAGTAACCACCTGCACAACATTGGTTGCCCCAACCTCCTCTATAGCCTCTTTCAAAATATTAAATTGGAATTCTGCATCCTTGCGCTTTCCAGAACAATCAATGGCTCTAAGGAAATATGGACCAGCTAAACATGTGACTATGATGTTTATAAGTGGCCGTTGTCTAATATCGGTCCACCCATCCATGATAATAGAGCAACCTGTTCTAATCCAACACTGTCTCATGTCCTCCATCACCACACTCACCTTAGAATATTCTTTTTCAAGGAGTGAAGTACGTAATTTATGTTCTCCAGGGGGAATGTATGAGGTACCAACATTTGCCACATCTCTAAACATTTGTTTGAAGTAGGGAGAACGTGCTACATGGAATGGGATAGCATGGGCATAGAAAAAGTTGGCAATGGAAGAATCGTAAATGCTCCCTTCGAGCGCAACTGTGGTTGCAGCCTATTTTGGAGACCCGCGTGACTTTAAAGTGGGTGAAATTAGGTTCTTGGTGGTGTATGCGCCACCAGTTGGAACTGAATTCTTGGCGAAGTTCCTTCAGGTTTTACGTGCCAGGCTTTTGGTGATGTGTTAGTTTGCGCATTGAGCGCTGCAGTTTTACTGGCACAGTAAAATTTCTATTTCCAGCCAGAGTCGTCTTGCATTGGTCAGTTCGATTAACCTTCTGCGCCCCAGTTTATTCAGTTGGACACTCAATTTCGGCTTTGGGGCTCATTTGGAGAGATAAGTTGAATTAATTTTAATAAAGGCATGTTTAATGTTATATTTTGCTGTTGACCCCCTTAGCCTAGTGTTGGAACTTAAGTTGTTTTTAAAAGGTGGCTTTTGAAGGGGTGGCGCCCCATGAGGTTATTTTATATTTTCTAATGTTCAAAAATCAATGTTGGAGAAAAGGACGCCCATCTTGGAGTTTATTGTAATTTAAAAAGTCAAATTTGCTTAAGGCAAAAAGGGACGCCACTTTTGGAGGGAAAAGGAGTTACTCAAAATTTGAAATGCTGGGTTTCTAGAAGCTTCTGGACAGTCATCTCAAGTCTTTAAAAGGAGGTCTTGGTCTTCAGTTTCATCATCCAACGTCTTGAGTAAAGTTATGCTGCCGAAATGGTGAGAGAATTGCTTCGAGGAATGAATGCCTCCTAGGTTGGCTCGACTTCGTGCTTGTGAGACAGCACCTAGTGGAGATATTTCTTGTGTTTGAGTGCATTTTGTAGTGAGGTATGCTTGTAGAGAGTTAATTGCATTGGTAGTTCAGTTGTTTGCATTTTTATGTCACTTTCAGAAGTTGCTGAGTTCGTAGCTAAACTGTTGTTTTCATTCATATTTCAAAAATACAAAAAGATTGCATTCTGGGTGTTTCACATATGCATTTGTCTAGGGGAGGCGCCAACATTTGTGAAGTTTCATGAGTTTTAGAAAAGTGCTGAATTTTATATGAGAAAATCGCCCTTCTCCTTGGGCCGTACTTTCTGTACTTGCATTGGGAATTGTGTTAAATTAAATACAGCAGATTTGGACTGGTCTTTGGTCCTTACTTGGGCGCCTTGGTCATAGTGAACTAATGCACTTCGTTTGGGGTCATTTGGTTGAGATTTGAAAGAGCTGTGATCATTTCACTCAATTTTGTGTTGCTGTTTACCAGTTTCAGGCTTTGTGACAGTCATATCAGTTCGCATTTTGAGTGGTTCTTGTGTTGGAAAGTGATAGGAATCCTTGGGAAAACATTGAGAAAGACATACTTATCATTGCTAAGGTTAAAGAGCTCTATTTACTTGATATTGCAAGCAATTTTCACATATTGTAAGCTGTACAGTAGTACTGTCAGCATCTTTAGTATTCTTGCACTTTTCAATGTTTGTATCTGCCCACTGAATAAGTGGAAGAGGTTGGCTTGCCGCCTATTTTCTTAATTTGCTTGTAAATTCAAAGACTCCGCCATATGGTCGCCTCTTGTCTGTCATGGACTGAGTAGCACATGCTTGGTGTTGAGCTTCCTTCCAGTATTGCAATAGATAGGGACCCTCGGTGGATACTCGCGTCGTTACGCATCTGATAAGATTTAAGAGTTTCCACCGGCCATTTTACTTTGGAACCCTGGCCAATGCACACTTGCCCACCGAAGGATCACAGTGCATTTGGAGTTAGAGTTACTTTGAGCGCGTTTTGGTTTTCGACTACTTATACTTGGGTTACTTGACTGACTCCTTGTAATTTGTCTTTGAAAAATTGAAAAAATTAGGCGGTGTCTTTGTTGGTATCGAGGAGCCGCCACTGCCATCCTGTGAATCAGCATTCTAGGTGGCGGAAAACGGAGAGAGGTACTTAGCGAAGGTTTACAAAGGAGAATCTGATTGGAACCTGATTGCATCAAGCTCGAGGTGAGAGGCGGCATGGAGGTTTTGAGGGCTCATTGGGAGCCTTCTCAGGAGACAGAAATGGGGGATAGTGAAAGGACTTCAGGGGGTAATGAGAGGATTTTCGGCAACAGAGGTGACAGTGGGAAAGGTATAGACAATTCGGCCAATCTATGTCAAGGGCTTGATAAGAAGATGGATGCTTTGTTGGATATGTTTTCTCTCATGTTGGGGAGAATGAGTCAGAATACTCCACAAAACAATACAGTGCATACCGGTGAGCACAGTGCTTCCAACCTGCACAATAGTCATGTTGCCCAACCTTCAGTGAGCAACACATACATTTCTGCTAGACCCTTCAAACCCACATTTTTGGCACCAGCAAACCCACATCCTGATCCAGAAGAAAATGCTTCATCTTTGGAGAGGCTAAGGATCGGCCGTACGGAATATGACTCCCTTCCTGATGAAGTCAAGCTTGACATGTCCTTCAATGATTACATGGAGTATAGAAGGAAGGATAGAGGCCAAGGGAGGAATTACGACCAAAGAAGAACTCCAGCACAAGGAGACTTGCATCAAGCTATCAACAAGGTTACGCTTCCCCACTTTGATGGAAGTGATAGTAGTTCTGCTCGAGCTTGGATACAGAAGCTAGACAACTATTTGGCTCTTAGACCAATGGCTGAAGAAGAAGCGATCAAGTTCGCTACGCTACACCTTGATGGGGTGGCGCATGAGTAGTGGTACCATGGCCTAGTCACTTTAGGTCATGGGTCTATCACTACCTACGATGAGTTCACCAATAGACTCATTGAGAGATTCGAGAAGAAGGATCCAGAAGTGCATTTCAGGGAGTTGGCGCAGTTGAGGCAGTATGGCACTGTTGATGCCTACATTGCCGAATTTCAAAGACTTTCAGTAATGGTCACTGGAATCACGGAGAGAAGGTTAGTGATCCTATTTAGCGAAGGATTGATGGAGCCACTCAAGGGTTGGATTAAAGCTTTTGATCCACTTTCCTTACAAGAGGCAATGAAGAAAGCTAGAAACATGGAGTGGGCTGCTCCAAAAGCAAAGTTCCATTCCAAACCATCATTTCACAAGGGGGATAGAGGGAAAAAGCTTCATCAAAAGCCTCACCATAAAGAATTTAAACAGCAGAAACCTCATAGCTTTCAGATTAGATCCAGAGACTATCTAATGAACGACTCGAAGAAAGAGGTTGCCATTTTCCGTTCGGGAAAAATGGTCAGATCATAATTTGTCAAAGGGGGCTAAATCCATCAAATTGAGTACTATATAGCTGACGAAAGCAATTCTGATTTTTCTGATCAGCAAGCTGATTTTGAGGACAATGAAGAAGAAAAGGCTCCAGAAGAATCCGAAAGTGAAAAAGAAAGTGGTGGTAC
Source organism: Sequoia sempervirens (assembly GCA_007258455.2). Taxonomy (NCBI): domain Eukaryota; kingdom Viridiplantae; phylum Streptophyta; class Pinopsida; order Cupressales; family Cupressaceae; genus Sequoia; species Sequoia sempervirens. Next base: position 5,508 of record VDFB02114453.1, read on the forward strand.
ATTGACTCAACTTTCGAGCTTTCAAAAGAATGAGTCTTTCAGTTCATTAGGATGATGAGTCGAGGCATTATAGTTGCTCAATTGACAACAGGGCAACACATAACTTCGCGACAGGCAGAGGTGGCAAAGAAGGGCCAGCAGAGGTTTTAGAAGGTTTGAGTTTGTACGTGGGTTTCACACACATCATGCACCAAGAAGATTTAACATGTCATCCAGTACACAGTGCGTTTAATTCTGAGAAGTCAAGGATGACTTCTATGTGGTTAGGATTGGAGATACGGATGCTGTCCTTGGCATTCAGTGGCTGCGATCTCTTGGAGAGATCTCTTTAAATCTGCAAACCATGGAACTCAAATTTCAATCCGATGGAAAGAAGGTGGTGTTGAGAGGCATGTCAAATGGTGGTCCTCGGATTGTGTCATTCAAAAGGATGGCAAGGTTGATACGTCATGACCAAGTGGAGTGGGCTGCGGAGTGCATGATTCTTCCAGCAAGTCCAGTTGAAACGAAAAGAGAGTATCCTCCAGATATTCAGTCTTTACTCACTAAAAAGAGTAAAGTGTTTGCCGATTTACCTCCTGGACCACCTCCGGATCGAGGTTCAGAACATGTCATAGAGCTCAAGGAGCCAAGCCAGTAATCACAACTCCTTATCGGTACCCCAAAAAGCAAAAGGATGAGATCGAAAAGAACATTAGGGAGCTCTTGGAGATGGGCTTCATTCGGCCTAGTAAGAGTCCCTTTGCCTCAGCTGTTGTTCTAGTAAAGAAGGACGGTACCATTCGGATGTGTGTTGATTATCGTGCTTTAAATCAAAGCACCATCAAAAATCGATATCCAATTCCAAGGATAGATGAGCTCATTGATGAGCTACATGGAGCTAAGTTCTTTTCAAAGATAGATTTGAGGTCGGGCTACTATCAGATTCGAATGAGAGGATCTGATGTGGAGAAAACAGCCTTCAGATGTCATTATGGTCACTTTGAGTTCTTAGTCATGCCATTTGGGTTGACTAATGCTCCTGCCACCTTCCAATCCTGCATGAACAGAGTCTTCCAGAAGCAGTTGAGGAAGTTTGTGCTAATATTTTTTGATGACATCTTGATTTTTAGCAAGACTTGGGAAGAGCATCTCAAGCACTTGGAGGAAGTGCTTAACATCCTAGAATCAGAAAGCTTGTTTGCAAAATCCAATGAATTTGGAATGGCCGGAACTACTTGCCAGTACATCATGAATACGAGAGTTGATCGAGAAAGATCAAGGCAGCTATTGTTGGTGCTTACACCTCCGAGAACCTAACTCGCGAAAGGTTCGAAGGCGCTGTGAATTCTGAGAGGTTTGTGCAGGGTTATTCTGGGAATGCTGCCCTCTCGGCCTTCACTGAAAAGGGAGCTTTTTGCTGGTCAGAAAAGGCACAAAGTACTTTTGATGAGTTCAAGAAGATAATGAGTTCATGTCCTGTTCTTGCAATTCCAGATTTTTCCAAGCCCTTTGAGCTGCAATGTGATGCATCCGGAGAAGGTGTTAGGGCTGTTTTAATGCAAGATAAGCATCCCATCGTGTTCGAGAGCAGAAAATTAAGAGGAGTTGAGAAGACCTATTCTGGCCCATGACAAGGAAATGCTGCAATCATGCATGCATTAGCCAAGTTCAGACAGTACTTGGTGGGGAGTAAGTTTGTGGTCAAAACTGATCACAATAGTCTCAAGCATTTCATGCATCAAAAGGATTTGAACGAAAGACAGCAGAAGTGGGTGAGTAAGCTTCAAGCTTACGATTTTGACATTGAGTATGTCAAGGGCAAAAACAACATAGTGGCTGATGCATTATCCAGAAGACCTCATTTGAGCTCATTATGTGAGCTTACTGCTGATTGGAAGAATACCTTGCTTGCTGATTATGCCAAAGATCAGTTCGCAACCAGCACTATGGAGGGTACTTTTCATGATGAAAGGTACAAGGTAGTTGAAGGGCTGATACAATACAAAGGGAGAATCTTTGTGGTGGCTGATTCTAAGCTCAAGAAGAAGATTTTGTTGACATTTCATGATATACCACTTGCTGGTCATCAGGGATTCTTCAAGACTTATAGGCAGATCCGAGAAAGGTTTTCTTGGAAAGGGTTGAAGAGTGAAGTTCAGCGATACATTCAGGAGTGTCCTATTTGTCAGATGAATAAAAATGAGCATACACTTCCAGCTGGTCTGCTGCAACCTCTTCCCATTCCCAACCAAAAGTGGGAGAGCATCTCAATGGACTTCATCACAGGATTGCCCAAAGTTCAAGGAAGAGATTGTATCTATGTTGTGGTAGACAGATTGACAAAATTTGCTCATTTCTTTGCTATTACCAGCTCATCTTCAGCAGCTCAAGTTGCTGATCTGTTCTTTCATGAGGTGTTTAGGTTGCATGGGTTGCCAAGAAACATTGTGAGTGATAGGGACAGCAAGTTCCTAAGCACTTTTTGGCAGGAGGTTTTCAGAATGAGTGGTACAGTGCTTACTCCGAGCACTAGTTATCACCCTCAAACGGATGGGCAAACAGAGATAGTAAACAAATGGTTGGAAGGATATTTGAGGAATTATGTTTCAGAACAGCAAAGGGCATGGGTGAAATGGCTTCACTTGGGAGAATACTGCTACAACTCCTCCTTCCACATGTCGATAAGGATGTCACCTTTCATGGCTCTTTATGGTTATGAGGCCCCTAGCTTTGCAGATTTGGTGTTTGGAGATAGCAAAGCCCCTCTAGCCAAGGATATGTTACAGCAAAGTCAAGATATATTGAAAACCTTGAAGAACAATTTGCAGATTGCACAGAATCAGCAAAAGATGTACGCTGATCAGCGGCGTGTTGAGCGCTCTTTTGAGGTTGGAGATATGGTTTATCTCCGATTACAGCCCTATAGACAGTCTACTCTCAAGAAGAGTGGAGCGGAGAAGCTTAGGCCTCGCTTTTATGGTCCGTTCAAGGTTATCAGAAAGGTGGGAGCTGTAGCTTACGAGTTGGAGCTGCCTTCGAGTAGCAAAGTGCATAATGTATTCCATGTGTCTCGCCTCAAGAAGGCACTCGGGCACAACGTTATTGCTTCATCTCAATTGCCACCCTTGGATGAAGAAGGACAGTTAGTTTTGATTCCTGAGGAGATTCTTGATTCCAGAGAGCGTTCTTTGAGGAAAAGAACTATCAGAGAGTATTTGGTGAAGTGGAGGAACTTGCCCATGGAGGATGCAACTTGGGAAAATGAAGAGATTCTGCAGCATCCGAGTTTACAATTGCTTGAGGACAAGCAATCTTGGGGAGGGCGGACTGTAATGTCCCCTTCTCGAGCATGACTTCTTCTGATTTACCGTTAGCCTATTCTGGAGACCCGTAGGCTTTCCGGTGGTGAAATTAGAGTTTCTTGGTTGGTGGTTTCTTGTACTCACGGATTGGCGTTTGAATTGCGGATTCCTTCTGGGTTTTTCGTGAGCTTTTCGGTGATGTGTTCGTTTTGGCATTCTAAGCACTTTCACGAATTTACTATTTTTAGTAAATTCTATTTCTGGCAGTGGTCTTGTTGGTCTCGGCTCGATTAACCTTCTACTTCAGTTGTTCAGTTGGTTTTGCTCAATTTCGGCTTCGGGGCTCGTTTGGTGAGATAAGTTGAATTAATTTTAATAAAGGCATGTTTAATGTTATATTTTGCTGTTGACCCCCCCTTAGCCTAGTGTTGGAACTTAAGTTGTTTTTAAAAGGTGGCTTTTGAAGGGGTGGCGCCCCATGAGGATTATTTTATATTTTCTAATGTCAAAAATCAATGTTGGAGAAGGGGACGCCCACCTTGGAGTTTATTGTAATTTAAAATGTCAAATTTGCTAAGGCAAAAGGGACGCCACTTTTGGAGGGAAAAGGAGTTACTCAAAATTTGAAATGCTGGGTTTCTAGAAGCTTCTGGACAGTCATCTCAAGTCTTTAAAAGGAGGTCTTGGTCTTCAGTTTCATCATCCAACGTCTTGAGTAAAGTTATGCTGCCGAAATGGTGAGAGAATTGCTTCGAGGAATGAATGCCTCCTAGCTTGGCTCGATTTCGTGCTTGTGAGACAGCACCTAGTGGAGATATTTCTTGTGTTTGAGTGCATTTTGTAGTGAGGTATGCTTGTAGAGAGTTAATTGCATTGGTAGTTCAGTTGTTTGCTTTTTTATGTCACTTTCAGAAGTTGCTGAGTTCGTAGCTAAACTGTTGTTTTCATTCATATTTCAAAAATACAAAAGATTGCATTCTGGGTGTTTTACATATGCATTTGTCTAGGGGAGGCGCCAACATTTGTGAAGTTTCATGATTTTTAGAAAAGTGCTGAATTTTATATGAGAAAATCGCCCTTCTCCTTGGGCCGTACTTTCTGTACTTGCATTGGGAATTGTGTTAAATTAAATATTGCAGATTTGGACTGGTCTTTGGTTCTTACTTGGGCGCCTTGGTCATAGTGAACTAATGCACTTCGTTTGGGGTCATTTGGTTGAGATTTGAAAGAGCTGTGATCATTTCACTCAATTCTGTGTTGCTGTTTACCAGTTTCAGACTTTGTGACAGTCATATCAGTTTGCATTTTGAGTGGTTCTTGTGTTGGAAAGTGATAGGAATCTTTGGGAAAACATTGAGAAAGACATACTTATCATTGCTAAGGTTAAAGAGCTCTATTTACTTGATATTGTAAGCAATTTCCACATATTGTAAGCTGTACAGTAGTACTGTCAGCATCTTAATATTCTTGCAATTTTCAATGTTTGTATCTGCCCACTGAATAAGTGGAAGAGGCTGGCTTGCCGCCTATTTTCTTAATTTTACTTGTAAATTCAAAGTCTCCGCCATATGGTCGCCTCTTGTCTGTCATGGACTGAGTAGCACATGCTTGGTGTTGAGCTTCTTTCCAGTATTGCAATAGATAGGGACCCTCTGACCGAATGCTCGTCGTTCGCCGGCGCATCTCGTGGTTAGAGTTTCTTTCCAGCATTTACTTTTGAGACCCTCTGACCAATGCTCACACCTTGCCCTTTCGGGATCCTGGTGTACATTCAGGTTAGAGTTACTTTCAGCAACGTTTTGGTTTTCTGACTAACCTTAACGGGTGCTTGACTCATTGTAAGTTGTCTTTGAAAAATTGAAAAAAATTGGTCCGGTATATTTCAGTGGTATCAGAGCCACGCATCCTGCCATCCTGTGAAATCAGCATTCTATGAGTGACAGAGAACAGAGGTACTTGGCAAGGGTTTACAAGAGGGATATAGTTCAGACACAGTTGCATCAAGCTCCAGAAGGTCAGACAGCATCAGAGGTTTTGAGGGCTCATTGGGAGTCTTCTCAGGAGACAGAAATGGGGGACAGTGAAAGGACTTCAGGGGGTAATGAGAGGATTTTCGGCAACAGAGGTGACAGTGGGAAAGGTATAGACAATTCGGCCAATCTATGTCAAGGGCTTGATAAGAAGATGGATGCTTTGTTGGATATGTTTTCTCTCATGTTGGGGAGAATGAGTCAGAATACTCCACAAAACAATACAGTGCATACCGGTGAGCACAGTGCTTCCAACCTGCACAACAGTCATGTTGCTCAACCTTCAGTGAGCAACACATACATTTCTGCTAGACCCTTCAAACCCACATTTTTGGCACCAACAAACCCACATCCTGATCCAGAAGAAAATACTTCATCTTTGGAGAGATTGAGGATAGGCCGTACGGAATATGACACCCTTCCTGATGAAGTCAAGCTTGACATGTCCTTCAATGATTACATGGAGTATAGAAGGAAGGATAGAGGCCAAGGGAGAAATTACGACCAAAGAAGAACTCCAGCACAAGGAGACTTGCATCAAGCTATCAGCAAGGTTACGCTTCCCCACTTTGATGGAAGTGATAGTAGTTCTGCTCGAGCCTGGATACAGAAGCTAGACAACTACTTGGCTCTTAGACCAATGGCTGAAGAAGAAGCGATTAAATTCGCTACGCTACACCTAGATGGGGTGGCGCATGAGTGGTGGTACCATGGCCTAGTCACCTTAGGTCATGGGTCTATCACTACCTACGATGAGTTCACCAATAGACTCATTGAGAGGTTCGAGAAGAAGGATCCAGAGGTGCATTTTAGGGAGTTGGCACAGTTGAGGCAATATGGCACTGTTGATGCCTACATAGCTGAGTTTCAGAGACTTTCAGTAATGGTCACTGGAATCACGGAGAGAAGATTAGTGATCCTATTTAGCGAAGGTTTGATGGAGCCACTCAAAGGTTGGGTTAAAGCTTTCGATCCACCTTCCTTACAAGAGGCAATGAAGAAGGCTAGAAGCATGGAGTGGGCTGCTCCCAAAGCAAAGTTCCATTCCAAACCATCATTTCACAAGGGTGATAGAGGGAAAAAGTTTCATCAAAAGCCTCACCATAAGGAGTTTAAACCGCAGAAACCTCATGGCACAAGATTGGATCCAGAGACTATCAATGAACTCCGAAGAAAGGGGTTATGTTTTCGTTGCTGGGAAAAATGGTCCCAAGATCATGTTTGTCCAAAGGGGGCTAAAATCCATCAAATTGAGTACTATACAGCTGACGAAAGCAATTCTGATTTTTCTGATCAGCAAGCTGATTTTGAGGACAGCGAAGAAGAAAAGGCTCCAGAAGAATCCGAAAGTGAAAAAGAAAGTGGTGGTACTTTGGCTCAACTTTCGAGCTTTCAAAAGAATGAGTCTTTCAAAGTTCGTGGGATGATCAAGGGGCAGCGTATAGTAGCTCTAATTGACACTGGGGCAACACATAACTTCATAGATGAAGTTGTGGTGGCAAAGAAGGGGCTGCAAACAGAAGATTTTGAAGGTTTCAGAGTTATGGTTGCTGATGGGTTTCACATCTCATGCACCAAGAAGATTCCCAACATGTCAATGCAATTGAGCAATTACGAAGTCAAGGATGACTTCTATGTGGTTAGTATTGGAGATACGGATGCTGTCCTTGGCATTCAGTGGCTGCGATCTCTTGGAGAGATCTCTTTAAACCTGCAAACCATGGAACTCAAATTTCAATCCGATGGAAAGAAGGTGGTGTTGAGAGGCATGTCAAATGGTGGTCCTCGGATTGTGTCATTCAAAAGGATGGCAAGGTTGATACGTCATGACCAAGTGGAGTGGGCTGCGGAGTGCATGATTCTTCCAGCAAGTCCAGTGGAAACGAAAAGAGAGTACCCCCCAGATATTCAGTCTTTACTCACTAAAAAGAGTAAAGTGTTTGCCGATTTACCTCCTGGACCACCTCCTGATCGAGGTTCAGAACATGTCATAGAGCTCAAGGAAGGAGCCAAGCCAGTAATCACAACTCCTTGTCGGTACCCCAAAAAGCAAAAGGATGAGATCGAAAAGAACATTAGGGAGCTCTTGGAGATGGGCTTCATTCGGCCTAGTAAGAGTCCCTTTGCCTCAGCTGTTGTTCTAGTAAAGAAGAAGGACGGTACCATTCGGATGTGTGTTGATTATCGTGCTTTGAATCAAAGCACCATCAAAAATCGTTATCCAATTCCAAGGATAGATGAGCTCATTGATGAGCTACATGGAGCTAAGTTCTTTTCAAAGATAGATTTGAGGTCGGGCTACTATCAGATTCGAATGAGAGGATCTGATGTGGAGAAAACAGCCTTCAGATGCCATTATGGTCACTTTGAGTTCTTAGTCATGCCATTTGGGTTGACTAATGCTCCTGCCACCTTCCAATCCTGCATGAACAGAGTCTTCCAGAAGCAGTTGAGGAAGTTTGTGCTAATATTTTTTGATGACATCTTGATTTTTAGCAAGACTTGGGAAGAGCATCTCAAGCACTTGGAGGAAGTGCTTAACATCCTAGAATCAGAAAGTTTGTTTGCCAAAGAATCCAAATGTGAATTTGGAATGACGGAGCTGCTTTACCTCGGTCACATCATCAGTGCCGAAGGTGTGAAGGTTGATCCAGAAAAGATCAAGGCTATTGTTGATTGGCCACCTCCTGAGAACTTAACTCACTTGAAAGGGTTCTTGGGCCTTTGTGGATTTTACAGAAGGTTTGTTAAGGGTTATTCTCAGAATGCTGCTCCTCTCACTGACCTTACGAAAAAGGGAGCTTTTTGCTCGTCAGAAAAGGCACAAAGTACTTTTGATAAGTTCAAGAAGATAATGAGTTCATGTCCTATTCTTGCAATTCCAGATTTTCCAAGCCCTTTGAGCTGCAATGTGATGCATCCGGAGAAGGTGTTGGGGCTGTTTTAATGCAAGATAAGCATCCCATCGTGTTCGAGAGCATAAAATTAAGAGGAGTTGAGAAGACCTATTCTATTTATGACAAGGAGATGCTTGCAATCATGCATGCATTAGCCAAGTTCAGACAATACTTGGTGGGGAGTAAGTTTGTGGTCAAAACTGATCACAATAGTCTTAAGCATTTCATGCATCAAAAGGACTTGAATGAAAGACAGCAGAAGTGGGTGAGTAAGCTTCAAGCTTACGATTTTGACATTGAGTATGTCAAGGGCAAAAACAACATAGTGGCTGATGCATTATCCAGAAGACCTCATTTGAGCTCATTATGTGAGCTTACTGCTGATTGGAAGAATACCTTGCTTGCTGATTATGCCAAAGATCAGTTCGCAACCAGCATTATGGAGGGTACTTTTCATGATGAAAGGTACAAGGTAGTTGAAGGGCTGATACAATACAAAGGGAGAATCTTTGTGGTGGCTGATTCTAAGCTCAAGAAGAAGATTTTGTTGACATTTCATGATATACCACTTGCTGGTCATCAGGGATTCTTCAAGACTTATAGGCAGATCCGAGAAAGGTTTTCTTGGAAGGGGTTGAAGAGTGAAGTTCAGCGATACATTCAGGAGTGTCCTATTTGTCAGATGAATAAAAATGAGCATACACTTCCAGCTGGTCTGCTGCAACCTCTTCCCATTCCCAACCAAAAGTGGGAGAGCATCTCAATGGACTTCATCACAGGATTGCCCAAAGTTCAAGGAAGAGATTGTATCTATGTTGTGGTAGACAGATTGACAAAATTTGCTCATTTCTTTGCTATTACCAGCTCATCTTCAGCAGCTCAAGTTGCTGATCTGTTCTTTCATGAGGTGTTTAGGTTGCATGGGTTGCCAAGAAACATTGTGAGTGATAGGGACAGCAAGTTCCTAAGCACTTTTTGGCAGGAGGTTTTCAGAATGAGTGGTACAGTGCTTACTCCGAGCACTAGTTATCACCCTCAAACGGATGGGCAAACAGAGATAGTAAACAAATGGTTGGAAGGATATTTGAGGAATTATGTTTCAGAACAGCAAAGGGCATGGGTGAAATGGCTTCACTTGGGAGAATACTGCTACAACTCCTCCTTCCACATGTCGATAAGGATGTCACCTTTCATGGCTCTTTATGGTTATGAGGCCCCTAGCTTTGCAGATTTGGTGTTTGGAGATAGCAAAGCCCTCTAGCCAAGGATATGTTACAGCAAAGTCAAGATATATTGAAATCCTTGAAGAACAATTTGCAGATTACACAGAATCAGCAAAAGATGTATGCTGATCAGCGGCGTGTTGAGCGCTCTTTTGAGGTTGGAGATATGGTTTATCTTCGATTACAGCCCTATAGACAGTCTACTCTCAAGAAGAGTGGAGCGGAGAAGCTTAAGCCTCGCTTCTATGGTCCGTTCAAGGTTATCAGAAAGGTGGGAGCTGTAGCTTACGAGTTGGAGCTGCCTTCGAGTAGCAAAGTGCATAATGTATTCCATGTGTCTCGCCTCAAGAAGGCACTAGGGCACAACGTTATTGCTTCATCTCAATTGCCACCCTTGGATGAAGAGGGACAGTTAGTTCTGATTCCTGAGGAGATTCTTGATTCCAGAGAACGTTCTTTGAGAAAAAGAACAATCAGAGAGTATTTGGTGAAGTGGAGGAACTTGCCCATGGAGGATGCAACTTGGGAAAATGAGGAGATTCTGCAGCATCCGAGTTTACAATTGCTTGAGGACAAGCAATCTTGGGGAGGGTGGACTGTAATGTCCCCTTCTCGAGCATGACTTCTTCTGATTTACCGTTAGCCTATTCTGGAGACCCGTAGGCTTTCCGGTGGTGAAATTAGGGGTTCTTGGCTGGTGGTTTCTTGTGCTCACGGATTGGCGTTTGAATTGCGGATTCCTTCTGGGTTTTTCGTGAGCTTTTCGGTGATGTGTTCGTTTTGGCATTCTGAGCACTTTCACGAATTTACTATTTTTAGTAAATTCTATTTCTGGCAATGGTCTTGTTGGTCTCGGCTCGATTAACCTTCTACTTCAGTTGTTCAGTTGGTTTTGCTCAATTTCGGCTTTGGGGCTCGTTTGGAGAGATAAGTTGAATTAATTTTAATAAAGGCATGTTTAATGTTATATTTTGCTGTTGACCCCCCTTAGCCTAGTGTTGGAACTTAAGTTGTTTTTAAAAGGTGGCTTTTGAAGGGGTGGCGCCCCATGAAGATTATTTTATATTTTTCTAATGTCAAAAATCAATGTTGGAGAAAAGGACGCCCATCTAGGAGTTATTTGTAATTTTAAAAGATAAAATTGCTTAAGGCAAAAAGGACGCCACTTTTGGAGGGAAGAGGAGTTACTCAAATTTGAAATGCTGGGTTTCTAGAAGCTTCTGGACAATCATCTCAAGTCTTTAAAAGGAGGTCTTGGTCTTCAGTTTCATCATCTAACGTCTTGAGTAAAGTTATGCTGCCGAAATGGTGAGTGGATTGCTTCGAGGAATGAATGCCTCCTAGCTTGGCTCGACTTCGTGCTTGTGAGACAACACCTAGTGGAGATATTTCTTGTGTTTGAGTGCATTTTGTAGTGAGGTATGCTTGTAGAGAGCTAATTGCATTGATAGTTCAGTTGTGTGCATTTTCATGTCATTTTCAGAGTTTGCTGAGTTTGTAGCTGATTGTCATTTTTAATCATATTTCAAAAATACCAAAAAAATTCATTGTGGGTACTTTACATTTCAGCTTGTTAGGGTAGGGCGCCATTCTTAGCTAAGTTTCAGAATTTTTAAGTGAGAGTTGATTTTTCTAGAAGAAAATCGCCCTTCTCAAGGGGCCGTACTTTCTGTACTTGCATTGGGAATTGTGTTAAATTAAATATTGCAGATTGGGACTGGTCTTTGGTTCTTACTTGGGCGCCTTGGTCATAGTGAACTAATGCACTTCGTTTGGGGTCATTTGGTTGAGATTTGAAAGAGCTGTGAACATTTCACTCAATTTATGTGTTGCTGTTTACCAGTTTCAGACTTTGTGACAGTCATATCAGTTTGCATTTTGAGTGGTTCTTGTGTTGGAAAGTGATAGGAATCTTTGGGAAAACATTGAGAAAGACATACTTATCATTGCTAAGGTTAAAGAGCTCTATTTACTTGATATTGTAAGCAATTTCCACATATTGTAAGCTGTACAGTAGTACTGTCAGCATCTTAATATTCTTGCAATTTTCAATGTTTGTATCTGCCCACTGAATAAGTGGAAGAGGCTGGCTTGCCGCCTATTTTCTTAATTTTAATTGTAAATTCAAAGTCTCCGCCATATGGTCGCCTCTTGTCTGTCATGGACTGAGTAGCACATGCTTGGTGTTGAGCTTCTTTCCAGTATTGCAATAGATAGGGACCCTCTGACCGAATGCTCGTCGTTCGCCGGCGCATCTCGTGGTTAGAGTTTCTTTCCAGCATTTACTTTTGAGACCCTCTGACCAATGCTCACACCTTGCCCATATCGGGATCCTGGTGTACATTCAGGTTAGAGTTACTTTCAGCATCGTTTTGGTTTTTTGACTAACCTTAACGGGTGCTTGACTCATTGTAAGTTGCCTTGAAAATTTTGAAAAAATTGGTCCGGTATATGTCAGTGGTATCAGAGCCACGCATCCTGCCATCCTGTGAAATCAGCATTCTATGAGTGACAGAGAACAGAGGTACTTGGCAAGGGTTTACAAGAGGTCTGATTCGGAACCACGATTGCATCAAGCTCGGAAAGGTGGGAGCTGACGCCGGAGGTTTTGGGCTCGGCCCAAGTCTTCGGAGGCGAAATGGGGGCGGTGTAAGAAAGGACTTGAGGGGGTAATAGAGAGGATTTTTCGGCAGCGAGAGGTGGCAGCGATTAGGAAAGGTATGAACAGTCGGCCAATCTATGTCAAAGGGCTTGATAAGAAGATGGATGCTTTGTTGGATATGTTTTTCTCTCATGTTGGGAAGAATGAGTCCGGAATACTCCACAAAATCACGATTACATCTGGGGTGAGCCGCGGTGCTTCCAACGCACCATGATCATGTTGCTCAACCTTGATGAGCAACACATACGTACTAGACCCATACGTAATAATACGCGGAAACACTTAAACCCGAATCTTGCATACAAAGTATTTCTCAAAGAGATATTAGAACGTTTAGAGATCAATAAATTAGACATTAAACATCCCTATTACTCATTATGAATGATTCTTCTATAATATATTTCCTACGCACATTAGATATTACATCTTTCAAGATTTATAGATGGAATTCGGTTATACCATTTATCATTGTAGCGAATGAATAGCGCCGTTATTACCTTTAAGGCTCAATAATTGTTGTACGCATCATTATTGCCTAATCAAGAATAATGTATATAGATATATATGTGCATAACCAATCGTCAATAATATCCATTTATATATATATATACATTGTATTGGTCGATCACCACAATATATATATCTATATACTTATCACTTACCAACATGTCATTTAATGGCTCATTATATGTATCCATCAAAATTTACTTAGATGTATTCATAAATCATAACATATTTAAATATGTTTATAGGTATCAACTGAAATCTAGATTAATAATATATATTTAATCATTCCACTATTCTTACCCTTTTAATTAGATAAGTAATTACCAACCTTTCATTCAACAATATGATAATACTTACCTCTCAATACTTACCCTTCGATTTAATCTGCTGAGGCTCCTCCTAATCCTTTAACCATCGATCCCTATTGTTGACACTAGAGTAATTTATTCATTTATATTAAAGAGCCATGATTACTTATCAGATTCACTAATTTCTGTAGGCATCAGTATTAATCAGTTCTTAGACTTATAACACTCACCCTTATATGAGTATACATATTATCTCTATTTATAATTTTATACATATTTATTTTTTTATATATTTATATTTATTTAAAGTTATGAAGAATACTTACTGCAGTCCCTATTCATATCCTTAATATATTTTAATTATTTAAATACAGGAAATACTTATCTTTATATTGACTTGATTTGCTGAAGCCTTCTTAATTCTCACCGTCTTCCTAGATGCAGTTCATTATTTTATTTTATTTTGAATACCATTCTCTCCTCCTTTATTCCCAACGATCAGATTATGTTTATATATTCTTTTTCTTCGATTCAATATTATGAAGCTTTTACGGCAACCAGACAATATTGATATTGCATTACCAATGATGTTAGGTATTCTTTCCAGTAATTATCTATTCTCAGCGAACATCTATTTTTCACCAGTGATCATACGTTCCCTCTCAGGAGCACTTTGATCTTCTTGTATATGTATGTAAGATTTTCGTCCCTGACCATTTATCGCATATATACCTCCCTTAAGCATATCCCCTGTCCATGCCTTACGGAATATCTTGTAACTTTGATATTTCCTTATTGTAAATTACCGTTGCCCACAATTAATGACTTATTGCTATGCATTTGTTCAAAGGTACTGATAACTTTACTCCATCGAAGTCTTATAACAAATTTGGCCACCAGCTTATTAAGGTAAGTATGATCTCAAGGAGACAACGACGTCCTCTGTGATACATATTTAGCCCCTATTGGAATTCGGGTGGCCCGCCATCGTGATAGCTTGGAAAGGCTTAATCTGCTCTGATCCGACTTCCACAATCGCCGTTTTTTTGACTTACAATCTGAAAATGAATATTATTTTTTCCCATACCCCCCGAGACATTGGTTAATGCTTTTCTTATATGCGTTGAGGGATCACTTTAAGGAATCACGACTTTTCAAATACATATTCTTATTTTAATCAATGAAGGATAATATTTAAAGCATTAGTTTAATCTACTAGCTATGGTGTTATATTGGGTAATAATGTATTATTATTATTATTATTATATATTAATGTAATATGTAATATTTAATATATACTTTCAATATATTAAATATAAGATGTATATATATATATATTTTATATATTCATTATTA
>VDFB02114455.1:0-32174 GCA_007258455.2 Sequoia sempervirens
CTAAAATACATGATTGTAAAATCCCATCAAGTGTAGGTTGGTCTAGAAATAAGGGGGGTAAATTATTAATAAGGTCTAATAAGACCACTTTAATGTATTTGGGGTGAAAGTATTAGTTTAATTCAAAAACAAGTTACTTAATTATTAAAGATTTGAGGGGGTTAAGGCAGTTTTTGGTCAGTTTTGGGCATTCCATAGGTAGTTTGATTTGAAAAATGTTTAAATTTCCTCTTAAAGGCTTGAAGAAGGGTTGATGAAAACATTTTGAAAAGAGAAATTAATACAAAATTCAATTTTCCTATTATTTTCTATTTTTTTTCCTCATTTCCTTGGCTGTGTACGGATCCGTATAGCAGGTACAGGTCATGAAAGATTGGATTTGAAATAGCATTGTGTTTCCTTTGTTTTTGTTTGGTTCTTGAAGGTTAAACTTGTATTTTCAAGCAATTTATTAACTGAAGTTGTAAGACTGGTCAGGAAACAGGGTTGAGGGTTTTGGGCCTCAAATGAGATGAAAAGGCCATTCCACCTTTCTATGGTTACTGTCTCTTGGTGGAATGGTCCTACTAAATCTAATAATAGGTTTAGGAATGTATTCTTGCATTGATAAAGAGGTATGAGGATCCTAAGAACGCTGCCCCAGTGCAAAAGACATAATTTTATGCCCTTTAAGCATGGTTAGGGTAGGGTTTTTGAGTTGTGTAAGGAGAATAGGGTGAAAGTTGCTGGTTTCTTAATTTTTGGATATAATTACATGCGTTTTGATGATTTGAGAGGTTGAAATACCTAGAGTAAATAGAATTCTAGAAACCCTATGGTGAAGGGGTGAAAAAGAGGGGAAAATTAGGTATTTACAAAGGAACCCTTAAGGCCAAAACAACATGAGAGCAAAGGAAACGTCAAGGTGTTGAGCATGTACAGTTGAAATGAAGGATTCATGGTTTTGGGCTTCATAAGTATTCCGGGTATAGGAACACAATAAGCCCTCGCAGGTTTTAGGAAGGAAAAGGAGGGCTTTATGGAACAACAAATTTAGAAGGGTAGTATGAGGCTTTGATCAGAGATTCCTTTGATTTGTACCACAATTTGTGACTGTCCAAGAGTTGGTGAGGTGAAGAGCAATTTAAAAGACACTTTGTTTGTAAAAGTGGGCTAATTCTACTAGCCCTTGATCACTGTGACTTAATGGTTTTATATGTTTTGGCAAATGAACCTGACTTGTAAGCTTGGAAATGTCTTTGTGATGCAATATGGATGCTATTTGGATGATCAGTGGGTATTCTTACAGTTGTCATTAAAGGATTGGTCTTTCAGCTGCTCAGTTGTGAATTGGAAAGCTATAGAGTTGACCCTATGGAAGTTGTGCTAATCATTTGATTTTGTGTTGGTTGAGTGTTCCTCCACCCTGCTCTGCATCAGAGTGGTATCAGAGCAAGGAAGTAGATCACTTGAAGGTTGCAGGAGAAGCATTGGAAGATACAAGGCACTATGGACCTCAGAAGGTTGGATAAGAAAGAAGGACAAATGAGGCATGCTACTTTCCAGACTAGGTGCAAGTGCAAAGGTAAGATATGCAAGGTTATGGTTGATTCAAGTAGTTTGGATAATTTGGTTGCTCCTGAAATGGTTGAAAAATTGAACTTAGAAAGGTTTCCACATGATTCACCTTATTATGTTTCATTGATGAATGATGAGAATACATTTTTGGTTAAAGAGCAATCATGGGTTGAATTTGAAATAGGTGGATATAAAGACAAAATATTATGTGATATTGTACCATTGCACTCTTGTCATCTAATGTTTGGAAAACCATGGTGTTGGGAAAGATTTGCTGTGTACTATGGCAGGGAAAATAATTACCAGATTAAAAAGGATGGAAGGATTTATGTTTTGACCTCATTGGTGGAAGATGGCCAAGACAAGAGAACAAGGGTGATATTGCAGGAAAGACACAAATTCTTAGGATATAAAGCAGAAAAAGACAAGGATGAGGAAATAGGGAAAAGCTTAGTTGAAATGGAGAAGGGAAAACACCATGAAGTAGCATTAGGAAGGACAGTACAGATTGAAGACAGAAGAGAGACAAGGGAAGTGGAGGTCACACAAGAAATGACCTTAAAGGAGCAAGGTAAGCTTGAGGATTGTGTTGAAGATAAAAGACAGCAAGAAGTTTGTTCATTGTAGGTTAATGGTGTTCTAGGGCAGACAACTATGAAAAACACAGTGGTGCAAGAAGCTGAGACAGAGTATTGCGAGCAGAAGGCACTTGGGGTAGAGATCTCTCAAAGAGAAGAGAATAAGAATGAAGGTATTGAAAGATTCAAGAGTGAAGAGGCATTGAGGATGCAAGGTAGGCTTGAGAGTTGTGTGGAAGGCCAAGAGCAGGTAAGAGTTTGTTCATTAAAGAATGAAAATGATGTAGGGCAGACATCCATGAAAGATACAGGGATAGGTGAGATTGAGGCTGAGTTTTGTGATAATAAAGTTATTGGGATAGAGAGCTTAGAGAGGGAAAGAGATGTGAGTGCAAGTGATTTGCAGGGATGGCAAAGCAAGGGCATTGAGGAAAGTGTATGCTATCCATTGAGTGGACAAGAGCACAAGGTGCAGCAGGTATGGGTAAGAGGAAAAGGTGAAAATGCTGATGACAGTGAAGACTTGAAGATTGGGAATGTTAAGAGGAAAAGAGGAGATATAGAAAAGACAGGTGAGGTGGTTGGAGAAAGCCATAAAAGGCTTGAAAACTATGACAAGATCATGATTGGGGCAGTGGAGTGTCCCTTGACAGTAAGAGTAAATGATGAAAAGACAGGGATTGTAAACACAGTGGGCTGTGTGACAGAGGTTTTGGAAACTGAGAAAGAGAAGAATGAGGGAGTGACTAAAAAGAAAAGTAATGAGAGGAATGAAAGAAGTCTTGGAAGGCTTGAAGATGATGAGCAGGTTGTAGAAATCAGGAAAAAGACAGTCAGCTATGAAGATTTGTAGAAAACAGTGAAGGAGACTATGGAAGAGTTTGGAGAGTTTCAAGGAGTTGAGCAGAGGTTGGTCACCATGAGAGGTGAAGGATATTTGGCAAAGGTTTTGTAGAGAATTGCAATAAGGACAGAGGCTAATATTGAGAGGTTGAAGGTGATAGGCCAAGGAATGGCTAAGAGAAGACAGTGTGTGTGGACTCCAATTGAGTTGGAGAAGAGAGGAAAATCTGAGATTGGGACAGTGAGTTGTCCTTGGTTGCTGAGTTCAGTCATTAGGATATTGTGTGCTATTGAGACAGAGGATCCAAGCATGATTCATTTGAATGCAAGTGTAAAGTGGAAGAGTAAGAGGCTAAGAGTGAAGGGAATCATTGGTTATCTCCCTGATTTGTTCATTTCCCTGACAGAGGACAGACCAAGGGTTAAAATGAAACTGGAAGCATACAATGCAGGTACCAATGAAGGCAAAATGCAGCAAGAAGATCCCATTGAGCAGGATCAAGGGTGGCAAGGTGAAGTCAAAGAAAAACATGAAGGGTACAAAGTCCCTTGGTGGAAGATTTCCATGCAAGTAACTTGGAGCAGGTTTGAAGGGATTGTCCAGAAGGTTGGAGTAGTCCTATGGAGTGATTTATGGGGCATAAATCTTTTGTACCCAGGGAGTATGGTGCAGGAGCACCTAAAATACATGATTGTAAAATTCCTTCAAGTATAGGTTGGTCTAGAAATAAGGGGGGTAAATTGTTAATAAGGTCTAATAAGACCACTTTAATGTATTTGGGGTGGAAGTATTAGTTTAATTCAAACAAAGTTACTTAATTGTCAAAAAAAGTGCAAAATGGGGAATTTGAGGGGGTTAAGGCAGTTTTGGTCAGTTTTAGGCATTTTCTTGGTAGTTTTGGAATGAAAAATGTTTAAATTGCCTCTTGAAGGCTCGAGCAGGGTTGGTGAAAACATTTTGAAAAGAGAAAATTAATAAAAAGTGTTGTTTTCCAGTAATTTCTATTTTTTCTCATTTTCTTGGCTGTGTACGGATCCGTACAGCAAGAACTGATCATGAATGATTGGATTTTGATTTAGAATTGTTTTTACTGTGTTTTGAATTGATTCTTGAAGGTTAAACTTGCATTTCAAACAATTTATTGACTAAAATTGAGAAACTGGTCAGGAAACAGGGTAGAGGGTTTGAGCCACAAAAATGAGTGAATAGGCCATTCCACCTTTCTGTAGTTACTGTTTCTTGGTGGAATGGTCCTGCTAAGACTAATAATAGGTATAGGAATGTATTCATGCATTGAATAAGAGTTTTGAGGGTCCTGAGAATGCTGCCCCAATGCAAAAGACAGAATTTTATGCCCTTTAAGCATGGTTAAGGTAGGGTTTTTGAGTTGTGTAAGAAGAATAGGTTAAAAGTTGTTGGTTTCAGTGTTTTTGGATATAATTAGATGTGTTTTGATGATTTGAGAGGTTGGGAAATACATGGAGTAAATAGAAGTTAGAAATCCTATGGTGAAGGAGTGAAAAGAGGGGAAAATTAGGTGGTTTACAAAGGAACCCTATACAAAACGTGAGAGCAGTGAAATGTCAAGGTGTGTTGAGCATGTACAGGTTGAAATTAGAAGGATTCAAGTGGTTTTGGGTTTACAAGTGTTCTGGGTATAGGAAATACAATAAGCCCTAGGTTTTAGGAAGGAAAAGGAGGGTTTTATGGAACAACAGTTTAGAAGGGCAATATGGAGGTTTTGATCAGAGATTCCTTTGATTTGTACCACAATTTGTGACTATCCAAGAGTTGGTGAGGTGAAGAGCAATTTAAAAGACACTTTGTTTGTAAAAGTGGGCTAATTCTACTAGCCCTTGGTCACTGTGACTTAATGATTTTATATGTTTTGGCAAATGAACCTGACTTATAAGCTTGGAAATGTCTTTGTGATGCAATATGGATGCTATTTGGATGATCAGTGGGTATTCTTACAGTTGTCATTGAAGGATTGGTCTTTCAGTTGCTTAGTTGTGAATTGGAAAGCTATAGAGTTGACCCTATGGAAGTTGTGCTAATCATTTGATTTTGTGTTGGTTGATTGTTCCTCCACCGCCACGTGATCAAACCGATTCACTCTCTCAGCTTTTGTCTATTTTTCCCAACACCCTTTGATTTTCTTTCTAAATGGTTGAGAATTGTTTTGGTTGGTAGGTTCGATTTCTTAGCTTTCGGCTAGAAGTGGACTTTGTATCTTGACTACTAACCAAATTGTGATAATCACAAAGGTATACACAAGTGCATGAAGGAGGGGAATTTCATCATAGTGAGTTTGTCCTAAAATTTATTTTGCAATTTTTCTATGAACATCTTTTAAAGGTGTGGGTCAGGGATCTTGACATCGATTTGGGAATAAAGTGATTGATAGCGTGAGATAAAATTAGTTATATTTTCTTCCTCATTTTGCTTGCATCTCATCAAATCAGCCAAGGTCTTCTTGGGAGTCATATTCACTTGGAAATGATTTATAAATGCATCAACCGCCCATTGAATGAACACATTGAATTTTTGCAGAGATGAAACCCAAGGTTGTGTCTTTTATAAGTTCTAGGAAACAATTTTCTAATATTTTATCATCAAGGACAAATTCACTACATAAGGCGTGTAGGAATTAACATGGTTAGAATGATCTCCCTTCCTCCATATTTATCAAATCTAGGCGTCTCCAATTCTTGTGGCATCGATGTTTGCAATATTTCTAAAGACAATGTAATCGCTTGAGCATAATGTGTGGGTGTTCCATTCTCGATTTTGGTTTATGGTGGATATCTATTTTGCTTGGATGAAACAATTGAAAAGTTGTGTTATGAGAGGGTCATTGTAAGTGGTATGAAGTCAAAGGAAAGTGGTGATGGAGTGTATGTACCGGGTAGGGAAAGTAGCGGGAATGCTTATAGATGGTATTGTAGAAGAGGATAGAACATTGAATTCCACATAGGAATTAGGGATGCTAGTAGGAACAGCCAAGGAAGGAATCACACTATTAACTTGTTTCATTATTGTACTGACATGAAGAGTGGTATAGGTAGGAATGGAGGCTACTATTGATGGAGGAGGAGTGTGAGGTCCTCCTTGGCTAACCATAGTGTTTGCTAGTTGAGAGGCACTAGAGGTGGAAGGAACATGTTTTTGTATATATCTCAACTATTGTTTCACAACGTCCAAGCCTTCATGACTTTCAAGCATGTGATGGATGTTTTCTATGGTAGGAATTGTAGTGGCTGAAATGTTTTCAAGGCTCACTTGATGTTGGAGATGAGTTAACTCCTCATTAATGCTAATGATTTTGTTTTGTGGTATATGATCAGTTTGTGTGTCAACTTGCATGTTATTGAAAGGAAAAGAGTTGTTAAAGGTAGTATCCATGCCTAGTGTGCTAGTTTCCATACTAGGATTAGAATCTTTAGATAACCCAAGATCCAAAATGAGTGTATTATCGTGGGATAACATGAGTCTCAAATCTCTTCTCACTAAGGTATTAGCAATAGGAAACCAAACACTCATGCAAAGGTATCTAAATTTAGGTGAATGCAAATGCAATGTAAACTAATAAGAATGAAATGCTTAATACTTAAATTCTAAAAATTAAAACTAAAATGCAAAAATAACAAATAGAAAATCACAAATTTCAGATTAAATCCCATAAAATGTAGTGATAAATATGCAACCGGACTAAGTCACCTAGGGTGGCGATTTAGTCTAAGTAGTGATTTTTTTGAGAATTTTGAGAATTTTTAAATAGAATTTTATGCTTTTTAAGTTTGCAGATGTAGATATAATATGAAAATGCAAAATTTTGTGAATTTTTAATGGATGCAATGCAAAAACGTAAGCTATATGAACTTTTCACTAATGCAAATTTTAAAATCCTAGGAATTAAACAATGAAAAATGCAACGCAAGGGAAATGTAAGCTATTCCTAGGATGTAAATTCACTTAACATCAAAAATAGAATGTTCAAAATGCAGGTTCACCAAAATGAACCATAAATTTTTGGGGATAGGCACTCTCTTATACTTCTAGGGTTTTGCACCTAAAAGGATAAAAGTATCCCAAAAATCTATGTGGTTCACTTAAGACTAATGCAAATATGATTGAAATATACCTAAATAGAATTACCTAAATGAAAAGAACTGATAAAAGAGATGAATTATTAATGAAAAACTAAGGAAATGCAAGATGTTTGAAAACACAATGTGATATGATAAATGAACTAAAAATACAAATAAAATATAACATAAATAAATGAGATTGGAGAGGTGCACCTAGAAGCTAGAATTTCATGCAGAGAAGCTCTGGACTCCTATAGAAATTACTATTGATTCCATCTAGGACACTTACACTAAGCTAGGAAATTTAGTCCTATTTCAAAGAAATTATGTCAGAACAGGTTTCAACCAAAAGGGTATCCAAAACTATAGAAAACGCTTTTGAGGCCTGGCAGTGGGACTAATTCACCACTGATGGTGACTTAGTCCACCTTCAACTTTCGAGAATTTTTAAGATGCAATCTGTAGCTCTCGATCTACACTTCGGTTCTTGATAGGTTACCAAATCCAAATCTATAAAATCTGGTATGTAGGTGATCTTTAAGCTTCTTTTAGGGTTTTTTTGGCTTTGAAAGACTTTTGATGAATTTTTGATTCCTTTTAACACCTTACTCTTTGAAAAATATGCATACAAGACCTGCAAAACACACATGCAAAGTGGGGAAAGAGTGTTAAGGGTTAGTGAATAGGGGTTTGCCTTGGTCAAACACGAGTTTGTTAATTAAACCCTTGAAAATTAAATGAAATGAAAATAGAATGATGAATGAACAACATGTAATGCTACAACTCACCAAACCCTTGAATTCAAATATGAAGATATGCAAGTAGAAGCTCCAATGGATGTAGACTTGATAATGGCAAAGTGAATGCTTGATAATTGCTTGAATGATTAAGTGAATGAATTAGTGAGTGAATGAATGGGAGTGAAAATGAGAGGAAAACCCTATATTTAAACATGATTATACAAAATTTACCAAAAATACCACATTGCAGGCGAACCTCAGGGTCTCAAAAATAATATCCTACTAGAATTTTGAAATAATTTTGATTTTTGTGTCAAGTGCTCGACTATGTCACCCCTAGTGCCAACTTGGTCCCACCAGGGCATTTTTAATGGGTGTTGGGAATTAAAGTGTATTAAATGATGTTCGATGGGATTATTCTCTGAAACACACTTAAGTAGGGCCTGTAAGTGTTTTAAGTGGTCATTTAAACATAAGAAAGTATTGAATTATTGATGAGAAGTCTAGAAAAGCATGAAGGTTTGTTACAAAACTTTACAACACTTTGAAATAAGGCTTGGTAAGTACTAAAAAAGAGGTTATTTAACTAAATTATAATAAAAAGGTCATAAAAAAGTGTGAAAGTTGGTTACAACATTTCACAACACTTTTAAAATACATCATAGAATTCTTATTGATTCACAAGGGTCCAAGACCTAATGTGAATGTTTTGACCATATTACAACATTAAATCTAGGTAAAACTAGGCCAACATTCATAAGAAAGACCCAAATGAGTGTGAAAATGTCAAGGATACATCTTTTTGTGCTACACTAGGTCCCACAAAGCCTAAAGTGTAGGAGTAAAGACCTCAAAATCCTTTACTCGTTGTGTTTGCCATTAGCCTTGAAGATTCTTAACCATAAGGGCTGGCTACCCTTTAGAGAATTTCAAGGTTTTGCTAGAAAAAATACCAAAAGAATGGTGACTCTATTGGGGAGTAACTTGAGAAAATTCTGATAGAAGATAATCTCGCCTTAAAGAGTCATTGAAGTTTTAAAACAATTTGTAACTAGAGGTTGAAAAATGAGGAATCTTATTTTCCCATCCAAGTCACCAACAAAATTGGTGACTCTATTGGGGATCACTTTTAATCTCTAGTTATAGATTGTTGTATTTTAGAGTCAAATATTTGGTGAATTTGAACTTTGGTTCAAATGTTGAAAAGCTCCTATACATTGAAATGTTTTGGTTGCAACAAAGTTCAAAGAATGTGAGTGTGACTATGTTGATGGAGAAGACTCAGAATGAGATTCCTATTTGAAGAAACTTCATATTGTTTGAAGTTGAATCCTCTAAAAAAGAGGTGGCAACTCTATCTAAAAAAACCTGATAAGGAATGCAAAACTTTCTAGATCTTGCAAATTTGAAGTTGATGAAGAAAGATTGATGGTTGCTATTGATATCTAGGTATTCTCATAAATTTAAAGAAGTATTATTATATTTGTGAGAAAATTGTGAGAAATTTTTTAGGACTTAAGATGTAAATGATTCCCTATTTGGTGAAGTAGCACTAAGTGAGGGAATGTTTATGGTAATTTTACATGTTTCTAAAGTGTAACTTGAAATTCATATATTATGATGATGAAGCATGTTATATTTTAAGACCTTAAGTAAAATAGATAGAAGATTTGCACTGTAAAGGATTATGATCATAATTGCAAAAGGAATTTGGGTCGCCTTTTGTAATTCTAAAGATAATCTTACAAGGTTTGTAAAGATGTGAGAAAATGCATTATCAATCTATGCACGTGATAGGGAACTAAATATAACAATGTATAATGGCAACCCTTGTCACATCAAGGAAATTTTAGTACCTAAAGGTACTAAGCTATAGATTTTAGTAACATTTGTGGTTACCCAAATGTTGTACTACCTAAGTTCAGAGAAAAGCTACCAATGTTCAATGGTGGAAATTTTGAATCAGCAGGCAAAAATTTGCAAGAGTTTGTTGATGAGATGGGAGATTATGAATTGGATTTTGAGGATGTTGTCATGAAATTGTTTGTTCAGTCCTTAAAAGGAGGTGAAAGAGATTGGTTCTCATATCTATCAACATCTTCTATACATTCTTGGGATAAATTTAAAGTAGTATTCATGGAACATTTTGGTGAAAGGATAAATCGAATCATAATAAGACAAAGGTTCATGAGCATGTAGAAAGAAGAGGATGAGTTAGTCCCCTCTTTTAATCTCATATTTTAAAAGATAATAAGAGAGATCCCCAAAAGAATAAGACCAAATTATGCAGAATTTTTGGTCATGTACTTAGGTTCATTTGATAAAAAGATGAGTTACCTATTAAGAGACAAAGAGACCACAACATTGCAACAAGCATACCAAATTGCTATAAATATTCAGAACAACTTGAAATATTAAATGTTGAAAGCATACCAAACCACAATATATTGATCATTCTAGTACATTGCATACAAATACAACTAGTGGAGCAATGAGTAGAGATCTATGTCAAAAGGATAAGGCTCCTACTGTTCCAATTTCTCCATCACCACAATATGAGTATCATAGTAATTTCCAAGTTGAATATTCACAAGATCAAAGCCAAGTTGATCAGATATCTTTTATTAGAAGATTGTATGGAATGAAAATGCACAAAGGAGAATCACCTGATGATTTCTTCTCCGAATTTAAGGATGCCTTGTTGGAGGTACCCAAAAGTGTCAAACCAGAAGTTTCAAGGTGCATTGATCTATTTTGTGAAATGTACCAAATAGGACTGAGTACCTTGCCAAAGGAATTGATACCTCATAGTTTAAGCCAAGTAATTGACTAGATAAAGATTGTAGAGAGAACTATGAATGATTATGCAAAACATGTGATGCCCTTAGATGTTGATGTGTGTTGTCCTGATGAAAAGGATCATGAAACAATTCAAAGAGATGCAAAAGGTGTATTAGGATGTGAACATCCATTCTATTGCATGGGAGAATATAATGATTGTAATCAATTCACAAATGGCACGTCTACAAAACATTACAACAGTGATGGAGATCAAGATATACAAAATGATGACAAAAAGGGTGTGTCTAATTTGCATCCTTGGGATGACTTGGACGGTGAAGAAATGGAAGAAGTAGAAGAGATCATCCTATCTCATGATTTGATCAATAGAAATGGTTCTAATGTTGATGATGCTTTGTCACAAACCAATGATCAAGGTATGGAAAATGAAAGTTTACATATCCAGTGTGATGAACCTAAGTGCAATCTCAATATTGATGGGTTTTCATGTTGTTGTAGTTATGATGGCATTGATTTGTATCATCCCTCAATTGAGTATGATTATCCTTATGAAAAGGAGATCAAATCCTTTACTTCAAGAAATTATGATGATAACAATGAGAATGTTTGTTTGCTTGGGAGTGAACATTTTTCTTCATGTGAAATTTTTTTAGAGTGTGAGTCAATGATGTCAACTAAAATGAGGTGGGAAATTTTGAAGATGGGTCTATATTCTCTTCAAGTGATTAAAATGATTTCGACTGTGATGATGATTTGCAAAACTTATATTTTCATGCTGAGGAAGTAGAAGCTCCCATGATAGCAATGAAGATAATGTATAATCCTTTATTTGATGACCCCCCATCCCCACCAGCTACTAGAAGTAATGAGCCTTATTGGTGTAGAGATAATCAAATTTTTGAGGATTATGATGAAGCATTTGATGTTTGGTTAGGATATGGTCATGGGCAAACAAAGTGGTACACTGATAAATATTTTGGAAGCAGTGCTTATGATTCTTTCACATTTGGGACAATTGTTGTAAGTAGGATTAAAGATCATGATGAGATAGAAGTTTTTGAATGTGATTGCTCTTATGAGGATGA
This sequence comes from Sequoia sempervirens, assembly GCA_007258455.2. Taxonomy (NCBI): domain Eukaryota; kingdom Viridiplantae; phylum Streptophyta; class Pinopsida; order Cupressales; family Cupressaceae; genus Sequoia; species Sequoia sempervirens. The sequence continues at coordinate 11,698 of VDFB02114455.1, forward strand.
TCTAGAAATACTTCAATTACTTCAAGGATGTAATGATTCAAGCATCTATAGTACCAAGTTCTTGCAAGTGGATGGACAAAATGCATTGGAAAGATACTGGGAATGTGATTTGAGTTCATAATCAATGGAGAATGCTATTGGAGTGAATGAGGAAGAATGTGAAGGAAATAGTGTCACTGCTCTAGGTGCTTATCCTGAATACAGTGCTAGAAATGATGAAGTAACTAAAGAATGTGTTGGTTCCTTAGCTTCTCATGGTTTTTTGTATGAATTAAAGATGGAAAGATTAGCTGCATAAGAAGAGAATGGTGTGCACACTGGTAAAAGGGAGGGTTTAGTATTGAATAACCAAATTATGCATCATGATACACATATGGATCAAGGATTAGCAATATTTCCCATTGATAATGATGAAATATTTGATGAATTGTCAAATATTGTTGACATTACAAAACTATTTGAGTTGCATGAAGAGCAACCAAATGATGCAAATAACATGGGGTAGAATGTTGATCAATGTGAATGTTTAATTGGGTTCTTTGCTTATGTTCCACATCTCCTCAACATGATTAGGGATATATTCTCATCTAATAAGGATAGCATTTATGAAGGGAACAAGAACCTTTATCCAATTGTTAGTGAGCAATATTTGAACCATGAGGCCCTAGATATTCACCCATGTTACAATGACCAATACCAAGATTCCCATGAATATGCATCTTTTGTTTTTGATATATTTAGGTATGATTGCTAGGCTAGTATACAACAAAATGTTTGTGATGGGTTCCAATCTAATGTACAAACTGAATGTGATGTCAAAGTGCATGATCAAATGAAATATGAGTTTTTCACTTTTCCATTTCAATCAGGTGAGAATATATTGGAATAGGCTAAGAAGTAGGGTAGTTTTGTAGCATGAATGGTCGATTATGCTAATCAAAATGGAGCTAATTTTGCAAGAATACTAGGTAAAAGTGTTGATCCATTACAATATTTGAGGATAAGGTATTTTATAGAGGAAAGGATTTCCTTTAAATTTGGAGGGCCTGGGTCCTCCAATTTTGGAGAGTGAAGCTTATGGAACCGAGGAGACTTTTTAAATCTAAGTGGAAGCATGTTGTATGGCCTTGTAAATACTATAAATAGGATTTTTGTGCTTCCTTCCTATTGCGGCTGCTTTCCTTGTATGGGAAAGCTCCTAGTTTTTTGTGTTTCTTTGTTGGTCTGCTTCAACCTGAGATTTGGATTATCGCCATACCCACTAGGGGTATCCATTCTTGAGCATGAGCCACTAATAGAGCTTCCAATTTTTTTACAAAATCTTTAGCAGGTCCATGTTTTGGTCATAATTGTGAGCCTTTTGTGTCCAGGGATGGGTTAGGCTTTTGGTTTAGAAACCCTCATTTTGCAAATTTTCATTATGAACCCTTAGGCATTTTAATTATGTATTGAGCTATTACAAATGGTCATCAGTCAGTTAAGTCACCACATGACTTATTGAATGCATGTTATCACCGACCCCTTTTTCCTAGGTTTGTCAGTTGCTCATTAATAAAATCTTTTGGACCTTTTGGTCCCACTTCAGTGACATGTGATGAGCATGTATCATGTTCTATTTCCTTGTCACTAAAATGTCTCAGACTCCTTTCTAAATTTCAACAATGAGTGATAGAGATGAATGGAAGTAGTGTGGTAGTCATGTCAAATTTTTATTTCATCCGCTACCTTTTCCCATCAACAAGACGCTTCCAACATCGGGTTCATTATCGACATTCAATGGCCCAAGTTATTTGAAGGTATCACTATAAGGGCTTCATCGTCAAAATTCTTAGGAAGATTCAACCATTTCTACAACCAGCGATGGGTTTTTTATCTAGGAATATTCCCTTTGAATTAGAATTATTGCTCGATGTTGAAGATTGAAAGTAATGTAAGAAAACCTCTATGAAAATTCACAAGTTGCAAAAAATGTGGCTAAGATGTGGATGGTTACATGGCATATTTTTAGCATATCATCACTATTTCCAAGTATGGATGAAAAGGAAAGTGGTGATCCTAACATGGGCATTGACTAAGTTTTAAATCCAAAATGATCAATGCCCATGATTGAGCATGGAGTGATTTATTTTTTGTTCACTTGAGTGAGCTAGGGTGGTCATTAAATGCTATATGCTCTAGTTCCTCTATTTAATGAGGATCTCCTATAGTTTGTCTCATTGTCTGCAATTATCAAGGTGCTGAAATAATTTCTATAAGTATTGTAGGAATGACATGTGAGAATTGAGCGAGTCATCATAGAGGAAGTAGTGTGGTCTCCTTGGGTCTATAATGTACGTATGTGCATTTTAGCTACCATTTTCTTGTTTCCTAGGGTGGTATTGTTTTTGTAGCTTGCAATTGTGCTCTGTGTCAAATTTGTATGTTGGATAGGTTTGAGTTTTCATTCATACAAAGGGAACTCTATGGGTTTTGGTTTGTGTATTTCCTATAAGGTGAGTTGTTAGTCAGTGTGGTGTTTTGGGTAAGATGAGTGAACCAAGAAATTTAGTCACACTAGTTAGGAGTTCTAGGAGGTTATGTATGAAGGAACCTCTTGTTTATGTGCCTGATGTTAAGCCTGGTACAATGGAAATTCCAACTATTCCAAAGGCTAAGAGAAGTGTCCATAAGAATTGTGAGAAAACTATTATTCAGAGTACTTACAATTTGAGGAACAAGACAATTTCAAAATAATTGGTCAAGTTTAGAGGGAAAAGGCTTGGTGAGCTTGGGAAGGAATTGAAAAAATAGAGTAAGGGTCCTATGGTTTGTTTGGGAAAGCACAATGTTCCCATTGAAGTTTCTGATAGTTTTTCAAGTGATGGAGAAGGAACATACCTTGACTCTGGCCATTGTCCCATTTCCCTCATGCCCTATTGTGACTCTGATGAAGAAGTGATAATGGGTACTCAAATTTTAGTCAAAATACTAGGTAGGTTTTCTTACTCGGTTGTTGAAAAGGTAGGGTAGCACCCCATTTCCTCCTCTAAACTAGTGCTTGGTGTTTGGGATTTTTTGTTGACTCGATTCTCTTGTGGGTAGTTTGTTAATCTGCACTCTTGGTATTGATGGTGACTTCCCCAGTTTTGGTGTGAACATGCTAATTTTGATAATGATGCATTTTGGAAGGCTAGCTAGTTCTTCTTTGACCAATTGCATGGTTATCTTTTTGTATTTTTTCTTCTTGTGGTAAGAAATGATTAAGTGTAATGTTCTGAGAAGTGGCCCTAATTTAGATGAAATTAATTTTGAAATGCATATGAAATGTAATTACATTTTAGTTGAATTCTTGTTGCTCCCTTGTACTATAAAATGGATTTCATGGCTCATTGCAAAGGGGGGTTCAAATTTTGAGTCTGGTAAATAATCTAGGTAGAAGCTAAGCTCAGGTAGGAGCATATTATAGAAAATATGAATGAATAGAATAATATATTGTCTTGGGTATGAGTCATGTATGCAATAGTTTTAAATAAGTTTTATAGAAGCTACAAATATCGAAACAAATCTTAGTTCAAAAAAAAAAAATCTCCTATCTATATTTCTTGCAAGTTATAAATGAAAATATCAATGGTGTTCTCATTTGTCTTCAATTGTTTGATTGAATGTATGGCTCTGTTTTTTCTTTAACTCAAAGAGTTGATTAAATTCTTGAAGAGGGTCATAGATTTGTAAGAAATTGCATAATATTTGTTAAGCAGTTATGTTTCAAGCATTGTGAGTTTTCATATTGCAAAGCGCTATCGAAATAGTCCACCAATTTATATATTAAATAACTTATATATTACTAGTTCTTTCATATTTGACTCCATTGTCCCAATTGATGAAGGACCGGTCTATTTTTTAGATAATCTTGCATGCAAATGAGCTATTGGAATGCATGGCCATGGATTTAAAATGAGAACAAAATTCATTGAAAAATATTTCAATTATGAAGTATGAGTTTGAAGTACTCCTGATTCCTAGCAAGTAGATAATCATTTACTAAAAGGTTTGCCAAATCTTTAGTGAATTACATTTATTTGCAATTAGTAGGAATCAATATGTGTATAAATGTGTTATCAACTATACATATCTCACTTGAACACAATAAGGAGCACCCTCCTATGTCCCATAGACCATAAATTATAGGATTAAAGACCTTAGAATCCTTTACTCATTGCGTTGACTATTAGCCTTGTAGATTCTTAACCATAAGGGTTGGCTACCCTTTAGAGAATTTCAAGGTTTTGCTGGAAAATAGACCAACAAAGTTAAGGTGTGATGTCATCCACTTTCATTCCTTTCCACCACAAGAATGCTTAGTGGTGACCTAATTTTAAATTACATGGTTGAGGTGCTTAGCTGACCTTGTCAATTATTTTCAAGGTTGAGGATGGTATAATGAATGTTGAGTTGATGGAGAATCAAGGAGTGAAGTGTGAAAGTGTGAAATGCAATGCAAGCATTAATGTGTTAGACTATTGGATGTAGTAAGTAGAAGGTGTCTACATTATTCAGAGGGGTTGTGAATGTACTTGTGATGCTATGGTGGATCTTTATATTTCTTTGAGATGGATTTATCATTGTAACATTCTTCTTTGTTCTTTTTTGTAATCTGGTAGTGAGTGCTTGTAGTGATCCCTTCTTTCTTTTGGATAGTGAGGCCTCTGGTAGTGAGCCTATTCTATTAGGTGTTGTGATTACTTTATAATGTGACCTAGTTTTCACCGTGGTTTTTCCCTTCACTTTTTTGACATAAGTTTGGAGATCTCATGTGTTTGGATGTGTTTGCATTACTATTTCTAATGTTTACATTATTCTAATGCATGATAAGGGTTTAATGGTTGTTAAGGATTTAAGGAATAATATAAATCTAAATGTTAATAAAGGTTTTTATGTTTTCATGTAGAACTAATTCACCGCCCTCTCAGTTGTCTTGTGCATTCAACACCATGTGGGACTCCCACAACTAAATCTTTGGAATTGCAAGAAAGTGGTTGCATTGTCTTTGAAGTAGCTATTGATTGAGGATGAGAAGTTACTATGTCATTTTGTATAAATGGATTAATGACCTAATGGTGAGGCTCTTCCCCAATCCACTAGGCAGGCTTACCTAAGGAGGTGAGTGCACCCTGGTTATGCAATAACATATTTTTGCATTACATAGGTAGCATGATCCATCAAAAAAAAAATTTGCATCTATTTTTTTTTTTGTAATCTATCAGTTTCCTCCAACATCTCTTTCCCACCTTTAGTGAGATCTCTAAAGGAAGACCTTTTGATAAATCCATTTCAATGCATAGACAAGTGTAGGTGGAGCTTTCATAGTTTATTATTTTCTTAGATGTGCAATAATACTTTCCTAAACCATTACCAATGGCCTATAAGCTATCAAGTTCCAAAAATTATAATGGGATATGTGGTAAACATACCAAAAAATTTATACAATTGACAAAGTCTTAGATCTAGGATCTAAGGATGGGAATCAAAGTTTTAAGCACAATAAATCTCTATTGAAACTCCATGGCCCATTTTCCAGCACCTTTTCTTATCCTCATGGGAGAAGTTCTAGAATGAAAAACCATCTTGCATAGGGGTAAATGTTAAACTCTTCATCCATGCCATCTTTCTAGTATTTGACAATCAATGCATGTAGATCATTTAATATCAACCAAGTTTTGGTAAACCTACAAATTAGGGCATGATCCTGCAAAAATTATTCCTTGTCCCTAATCACACCACAAAAATAGATCTAATTATTATTCTTTGATCATTAGAAAGAGAGAGGGTTATGATATTAGGAAGATGCATTAAGTAAAGGAGGGGCAAAGGGTGACAAAGGAAAGATTGGGTTTGAATTATATTTCTTATGCTCACCAAGTTTATAAATGCCTACATTAAGTGCCTCATAGAATTTCTTTGCCTACGGCCAAGATCACACCTCCACGACCATTTCCCTCCATATATATATTATTATATATATCATATTTTTATAAATCATTGATCCGTAGAATTTTGGCACCATAAGACTCGCTAACTCTTCTAGGGTTTTTCACCTAAAAGGAGAGAGTAGGGAAAAAAAAGCTAAAGGTTTCATTCAAATTAAGTAATGTAGGATGTTATTATGCCTAAATGTAATGAAATAAGTGCAATTAAGTGATCTAAATGACTGATTATAAATGCAAAAACTTAAGAAACAAGTGATGCTTGAAAACACATTATGTAATGCAACAATGAACTAGAAATGAACGCAAAGCTAAACAAAAATGAATGAAACTTGAAGTGTGCACCAAAAATCTTGAAGGAGACTTAAAATTTCTTCTAAAACACTGTTGATGCTAATTTTCAAGCATAGGGGGACTCATTCGCCATTCTGGGAGAATCAGTCCCAGTTCTACCAAACTGAGCTAAGACCTATTTCCAACCAAAGCGTATCAGAAAATGCAAAAAACCTAAAACTAACCTGGAAGTGGGGCTCATTCACCACTCACGGTGATTGAGTCCACTTTTTTAATTTTTTGGATTTTCAAAAGTGGATTCTGGAGCTTCTGATTTGCACTTTGACTTCCTATATGTGTCTGCTTTTGAAACTCTGATTTACGAGTCTAAAATTGAGTTTTTGTTAATATTTTTAATTTTTAATGAAGAGAAGACTTGATCAACCTTGCAACTTGATCTTCAATTATTTTTAAGCTTCCAAGAGTCCTAAATCTGCAAACACAAAATAAAAGAAAGAGAGATGTTGAATGTTAGGGCATGGAGGTTTGCCTTGGTCAAACCCCTTTTAGGTAATTAAACCAAAATGATGAAAGAATGGAATGAAACATCCAATAATGGAATTGATTAACTTTCCATGATCTTTGATTTTGGATTTCTATAGAAATGGAGGAAGATTCAACCCTTGAATGTCTTTAGGAACTTTCTTGATGTGTTGCAATGATAAAACCCCAAGTTGCTTGACTTGAGATAGAAGAATGATGCATGAATGAATTATAAGAGATAAGAGAAATGTGAAAATGAGTTAAAATGCTTATATTTATAGGAAATTCATCTATTTTACTTGTTAATACCTCATCACAGGCTAACATGATGCAATATTAAACTCAAATTTCACCTTTTTCCTTCTCAAAGATCAAAATAGAGCCAAATGGGACTCATTCACCACACAGAGAATGCATCCCACATGGATGGGATTGATTCACCATGCATGGTGAGTGGGTCCTACATGGACCAATCTAATAGCTAGGATGCTAGGAGATAAGGAAATAAGGTTTAAAATGCAACTTTTTAGGGTATTTGATCAATTTAGGCCTTAGGATGCACAATATGGGTTAATATGGGACTATTAGTGATGATGTGAATATCAAATAGGGTTTTGGAAACATAAATAAATGTGAAAGTGTGATTAAATACACTTTACAATACTAAAATGAGGTCCACATAGCTTAGGAGGGCACAAGAACCAATGTGAATGTGCAAGACACATTACAACACTTGTTTATCACTAAGTTTAATTCAAAAAACTTCTATATTTATGTGATGATGTAGTTAAATACATTTTATAATGTTGAATTAGGGAGAAATGAGTTTATTGAGTCTAGAGAAGCATGAAATACCATTATAGGACTTTACGACACCTTTACAAGATGTCATTAAAAGTATGTTATTCAATTTATAAGGGCCCAAGACCTAGTGTGGATGCATAAAATGCCTCACAACACCTAAATCAAGGCCTCATTAAGTCCAATTTATCATGAATTAATCCCATGTGAAGCAAAGGGTCCTTTTTTCTATGACAAATTTAGCCCCACTTTAGTGAGAGGATGCATTTAATTCAAACTCACAATAAAGTAGACATTCAAGAGAATCCGAGTGTACAAATGGAGATGAAAAAGAATGAAAAAAATCAAGGAGGTTGGCAAGCCCTCAAGATCCAAGATCCTAATTCAAACCAATCAAGATACATAATCATGCAATGGAAAGAACTAAAGGAAAGAAAAATAGGGTGAAAAATATGTACTCACTCTAGGGCCACAAAACTTTAGGTCATTTTTGGTGAGAATCCACAACATACTCACTCTAGGGCTATAGAACTTTGATTGTCTATGGGGTGAGAAATCCCAAAAGGTGAGAAACATACGCTAGTTGGTATGAACTCACAAACACAAAGGTTGGCTATGGGGAAAGTCATGTCGTTGGATGGGCTTCCCACTCAATCATATCAAAGTTATACCTCCTAATAAATTTAGTAAGGTGCCACAAAGGAAAATGATTTTTGCGCTCTATGAGGTAAGAAAAACTTAACTTATGCTTGACACTCATAGACATTGTTAATACAAAATAGTGTAAGGATTGTTCAAAGGGATTTTGCTTAATTGATGCAATGTCTCATCTTAGGGAACATCATGCACAACATCTCCAAGAGAGGATAAGTGCAATGTCTCATCCTGGGAACATTGTACCTAATGTGTCCAAGAGAGGAAATCACAAGAAAAAGAAAATCACACAATGAAAAGTGAGTGGTGATGTATGCCACCACTTTAAAGTAGTTGAAGCACCCGTATTGTGAGAAATTGCTTTAAAGTAGAAGGAGAGAACATGAGAGATTACTCAGAAAGTCCTGTGCCAAGTTAGATGTTTTCGATAAGCTACACCATGAAAAAGGGGAAATTTCATATGCAAGCCAACTTAAGGCATGTCGTCCACATCCCAAGCTTGCTCTAATGTGTTCATGAAAAGTTAATGAATAGCCAAAGAAGGTGACCACAAGTGACATACGAGGACAAGGCTAGCGAACCCCTTGCTCCCACTTAGTGTAGGACAAAGGTGAGCCAATTTTTTTGGTGAAATGTATGCTAGAGTGAAAATCAATAGCATTTAGAGGAATGAGGTGCCCCAACATAGGGAAGTATAGCAAACTACTAAAAATGTTGTATTTTATGACTCAAGGCATTACATTCATTAGTGGAGTGACCATGAACTCTATGATAGGCACAATATGAAGTCTTGTAAGAAAATTTATTTCGAATTCTAGGACGAAGAGAGATCAAATGATCTTGGAGGAGTCTCGACAAGATACCCTCTTGATCAATGGTAGAAGGTGGTTTTGTGATTGGTGTCAAAGAGACATTGCTTAGTAGTAAATGTCATACTTATAGAAGACTCTTGAGATTGTGAGATTTTTTTTTCTCCATAGGAAGATATAAAATCTAACGAATTCAAATCATGATTATTTTGTGAGATGAAACTAACATTACGTGAAGGATGATGTTCAATAACACTAGTTTTTGAAGATGATTTAGGAGTTTTTTGTTTGAGATTGTTGATGTTGGGTGAAGGTGTGGAAATTTCTATTACAAGGAAATAACTGAGACCATGAGTTTTTTGTTTTGTGAGGGGGTATATAGGGTTGTGGATACCTTGTTTGTTAGAACTACATCCTTTTCCACTATATCCAAGCTATTTCATAAGCTCAAAACCTTTTCAATAAAGAATTTTCATGGCTTTTGGATCAGGTTATTGTTCGTTATTGTGTTCATCAAAGGTTGTTGTGTAGTTTGCTTATTTGTCTAAAGTGGTTGTGGTGGATTTTTTCGAAAGGTTTTCTGAAGTTCATGTTGACAATGTTATTGTTGTGTCTTTTCCCATATTTGAATCTTTGTGGACAGTTTTGTATTCTCTTGTGAAGTCATGCTCAAAATCCAAGGAACCCCAATCATCATCCAATAATGTTGTGTGATGTTCAATATGTTTTTCATTTTTTTGTGTAAGTTCCACTTGTGTGGTTGGTGTTAATGTGTTCAAGGGGTTCTCTTTCATTTTTTCAAGTTTTCAGACACTATAAGGTTCAGGGTTAGTGTCAAGGGTGTATTCTTTGTTGTTGTAAATGTATTTAATTTTGCAACAAAGAGTGGAGGGCACACCATTCATGGCATGAATCCACTCTTTGCCTAAGATAAGATTGCATGAAAGTACATAAGGCATGACATCGATTGGTGTATTTAAGGTGACCACTCTAGTGGTAAGAGGTATAATGCTTACCCCTAGTAGTTTCTTTGTGACATTTTCAGATCCTGTAATAGATAGAGAATCAGGTCAAATGGTTGATTTATCAATGCCAAGCCTATCCAAAAGACTCATACTACACACATTGAGAGCATAAAAAACATCAATAAGAGTTCTCTTTATCCTTTTTATGTTGTATTGAGCGATGATCATGAAAGCTTTTTTTTTCACAACTATAAAGGAAGGGAGCTCGTGTTGATGGAAAGTAATGTCAAGATTCCTGTTATGGATTAAATCTACCACATCATTTGGAGTTGTACTAGGAGGAACTATAATTTGTTGTAAGACTGTTTAAACAATAGTGTGGTAATTTGGTGAGTTGTGAAGTAAATCCTAAAGGGAAATCTTTGCAAGAGTATTCTTTAATTTTTCAACAAGATCATACTCCTTTGTGTTTGGGATGTAACAAGGAGCACTAGGAAGATTGGGTAAAGGTAAAGGGATTGGGGTTGGTTGCAGCAGTTGTGGATTATTTTGATTGTTATATGTATGAGCAATAATATTATAACATAGCTGTTGTGATACATTATTCTGAGGTGGGTAAAGGATAACTTCAAGTTTATTTTTAGTTTCTTGTTTGTGTGAAGGGGGGTAGAGAATTAGAGGGTTGTTAGGATGTCCTATGAGGTATGTATGAGGTCTAGTGATCGAAGGGGATCTAATGGACACTTACACATTCATCACCTTAGTGGTCATGGTTTTTTGAACCTCTAAGGATGGGCAATCAAGAACAACTTGTTTATGGAAGGAAGATACTTTATGATTGTTGTCGTTTTGTAGCACCAAGATATTCTCCCTACAAGTAGAGATTTTAGGAGAACAACAAGCCACATATTCTTGACAAGTAGGGCTAGGTTCTTCCAAAATGACTTCATCACTAATAGGATAATGATCAATGATAGGAGTTTCAAGAGGGGGATGATTATGAGAACCTGTGTTAATTGAGTGTCTATTGTTGTTAAGGTCTCATTCTCATGTGCTTTGTTATCTAATCTACTAGGAGAGATTGTAATATATTCATCCAAGTTTGAAGTGTGTAAAGTGGATTCATGACAAGTGAGGGAGGCATCAAGAGAAGGATCACTGTGGTTTTCAAATAGATTATCCCAAATGGGAGGGGCATTAGGGAAGGGAGATTCAATATTCTCATGACTCATTATAGGGATGTCTTCTAATACCAACCTATCCTCTTGAAATTGAGGAGGGATATTAGGAGATAGAAAATTTTTATCATCATGGTTATGGAGGTTAGGGAAGGTGGTATTCAAGAATTTTTCTATATTTTCATCTTCTTCTTTTCTGGTGTCTTCCAAAGGCTTAAGAGGAGAGGGACAATAAAGACCTACAGTACTTGTAGCTCCTTTCACCAAAATACCTTTGTCACTAATAAGAGAGGTATCGAGAGAAGAAAAAGTATGAGTGTGATGATTATCAACACTTGCATCCTCTTGTCTTATTATATTCTTGCAAATCTGATAGGTACTAGGAGGGTATGCAAAATGTTTATTAAATATTTTTCTTTGTTGTCCTAGATTATGTTCATGAAAAATAGAATCATACAACCCACTTGCTATTCTGGAAACATGGAATGCTTTAAGAGAACAAATAGTAACATGAGAAAGTAAATAAAGTGCAGTGCAATGACTTAAAATGAAATGCAATTTTCAGATATGAAACAAGGTAATGGTCTGATTACACTATGCACTAATTGGAAAATGACATGAAAAATGTAAATGCAAATTGAAACAATGCATGAAATGAGCTATTTTAAGTGAGATCTAGTGAAATGCATGCTAAAAAAATGCAACTAACTGATATAGGTAGGTTAAGGTGCCAAACAAAAGCTTAAAAATAGAGTTCTGAGTTCTGTAAAATGTAGGTTCAGGGGTCCAAAGGGACTAATTCGCCCAAGGTGGTGAATGAGTCCCAGTATTGACTTTTCTCAAAAATTTCAAAATTTTTGACTCATTTTGATGGTTTCTATGTTCTATGATATAGACCTAAATGAAAAATGCAGAATTTCAAAAAAGCTACATGAAATTAGATGTCAAAAATGCAACCTAAATGCACTTTTTTATGAATGCAAAATGTGAAACCTAGCATACAAAGGAAATAATTGAAACCTTAACGCAAGACCGATGCAAGGCTAGATATATGATGAAAGACTCCAAAATCAGAAAAGCAAGTGTTTGAAAATCAAGTTCACCAAAATGAACTGTAGATTTTTGGCACCATAAGACTCGCTAACTCTTCTAGGGTTTTTCACCTAAAAGGAGAGAGTAGGGCCAAAAAAGATAAAGGGTTCATTCAAATTATGTAATGTAGGATGTTATTATGCCTAAATTTAATGAAATAAGTGCAATTAAGTGATCTAAATGACTGATTATAAATGCAAAACTTAAGAAACAAGTGATGCTTGAAAACACATTGTGTAATGCAACAATGAACTAGAAATGGATGCAAAGCTAAACAAAAATTAATGAAACTTGAAGTGTGCATCTAAAAGGTTGAAGGAGACTAGAAATTAATTCTAAAACATTTTTTATGCTTATTTTCAATCCTGGAGGGACTCATTCACCATTCTAGCAGAATCAGTCGTAGTTCTCCCAAACTGAGCCAAGACTCATTTTTGACAAAAGGGTATTAGAAAATGTAGAAAACACAAAATTGACTTGGAATTGGAACACATTTTTCACTCATGGTGAATGAATCCACTTTTTAATTTTTGGATTTTCAAAATTGGATTCTAGAGGTTCCAATCTGCACTTTGACTTCCTACAGGTGTCCACTTTCAAAGCTCTGATCTACGAATCTAAAAATGAGTTTTTGTTGATATTTTGACTCTTTGAATGAAGAGAAGACTTGAGAAACCTTGCAACTTGATTTTCAATGATTTTTAAGCTTCCAATAGTCCTAAGTTTGCAAACACACAAGACAAGGAAGAGAGATGTTGAATGTTAGGGCATGGGGGTTTGCCTTGGTCAAACCCCTTTTAGGAAATTAAACCAAAATGATGAAATAATGGAATGAAACATGAAATAATGGAATTGATTACCTTTCCATGATGTTTTATCTTGTATTTCTATAGCAATGGAGGATGATTCAACCCTTGAATGTCTTTAGGAACTTTCTTAATGTCTTAAAATGATAAAACTGTAAGTTGCTTGACTTGAGATAGAAGAATGATGGAGAAATGAATGTTAAGAGATAAGAGAGATGTGAAAATGAGTTAAAAGAATTATATTTATAGGAAATTCATCTCTTTTACCTGTTAATACCTCATCATAGGTCGACATGATGTAATATTAAACTCAAATTTCACTTTTTTCTTGCCCAAAGATCAAAATTGAGCCAAATGGAACTCATTCGCCACACATGGTGAATGGGTCCCACCTGGATGGGATTGATTCACCATGCATGGAAAATGTGTCGCACAAGGGCCAATCTGATAGCTAGGATGCCAGGAGACAAGGAAAAAGGTTTAAAATGCAATTTTGTCAGGTATTTGATCAATTTAGGCCTCAATATGCACAATATGGGTTACTATGGGACTATTAGTGATGATTTCAATGTCAAATAGGACTTGGGACATATAAATTAATGTGAAAGTGTGATTAAATACACTTTACAACACTAAAATGAGGTCCACATAGCCTAGGAAGGCATAAGAACTAATGTGAATGTGCAAGACACATTACAACACTAATTTATTAGCAAGTTTAATTCAAAAACCTTCTATATTGATGTGATGATGTAGTTAAATACATTTTATAATGTTGAATTAGGGAGAAATAAGTTTATTGAGTATAGAGAAGCCTAAAATTCCATTACCAGACTTTACAACACCTTTACAAGATGTCGTTGAAAGCATGTTATTCAATTTATAAGGACCCAAGACCTAGTGTGGATGCATAAAATGTCTCACAACACCTAAATCAAGGTGTCATTATGTCCATTTTATCATGAATTAATCCCATGTCAAGCAAAGGGTCCTTTTTTCTATGACATAATCATATGTTATAATAAAATATAAATTATCATATATTATATTTTAATATATAAATAGTATATAATATTATAATATATTATATATATTATAATATATTAGTTTTAAAAAAATTAATTACATTCGCACATATTATTATTATTATATATAGATTATGTATTATATATTTTTATATATTATAATATAAAGGAGTGGCACACTCTATGGTCTGCTCTTTTTGCACCCCTCTATTATGCCTTTTCTGCAACATCCAAACCCTATGCAATGATTCACAATAGATTCAAAATGATGTAGGGATGAAAATTGTTACCTTAACTTCAAGAAATCTTTGGGCCTTAGTGAGAATTTTTTTGAATATAGGAATTTTCAATCTTAGCCGTTAGTCTCTCCTATGGTAAGCTCTCCCTCCATTCTTGGTGACTTTACTCAGGGCACACCCATTCTTGTTCATCACTTAGGTACTATTTCAAAGGTCCATTTGAATATGATTGTTTGTGATCAAGAGGAACAATTACAAAATCATTAGATCTCATTCAAGAAAATTTAGAAAAAAAATTCCTAAGTTGTGCAATCTTCACACTTGGATGTCCAAAAATTGGAAATAATTCATGGAGGATGAGATTTGAATTCACCCTTGTGCAAAAGGTTTTTTAATTTTGGAATTTGAATTTCTTGAAGACAAAAAAATGGTGTTAAAAAATGGGTCATGGATCTTTCAAGGAAACTTCTTATGCATAAAACTATGGTTCCCTTCATTTGATCCAAGCATGAAATCCTTCTCTTTAGCCTATTTTTTTATTTGATTACCTTACCTTCCTCTTCAATTTTGGGAATTAGATTGTTCACAAGATATAGGTAATGGCTTAGGTAAGTATCACATCATAGAAGATACAATTAGTTATCAAAGATCTACTTGTTTGATGGAGCTCCTAAATTTTTTGAGATTTTGAGCTCATTCTTTGCTTGGTAGTAACATGTCACATACTTTCCCATTGGAAGGGTTTAGGGTTTGAACTATGTATCCTCACCTTCATTTTTTTCATGTTTTAAACTTTGAGAATTCTAATTTTAGGTTGACCTACTCTACCCAATCACCGGTTGGTCAAGTCACAACTTGAGTCATTGCAAACATCCTTTTACTGGAACCTTTCACTTAGGTATGTTGGTTTCCTGGTTCTATGTCATCGTTTCAAATAATGTCTAAGTTAGGTTGAAAATATTATAAATATGCCTTTATAAAATGTCCACCTTGAGTATCAAAACCTATCGGCCTAGTGTTGGCCCCATTTTAAAAACTACCCTTCTCGACATGTGCAAAAAATACCATTCATTCGATACGAAGACAAGATCTTGACCATCTATTGCACACTGTGTAGGAGTTGAAGAGTGACCACAAGAAGGTGTGAGAGGTCTGCGATTGAGTGATGCGTGTCCTTTCCATGGTGGGGTCCATTCTATTTGCATTATGTCTGATGCCCAGTACTTCCAAGATCAACGGTTCATGAGTCTTTTGCAAGGATAAATCCCATCCATCTATCATACACCTCACAACATTAATTTAATGATCGATGGGAGAAGTGCGAGGTCTACAAAAGGATGACACATGTACAATTTCGTCTAATGGAAAAAGGAAGTGGATGTGGATTTTCTCAAAGATATTACTGCTAGGTATGATCCTGTGTCTAGAATTGTAAGGGCTTGTAATTGTATTGAAGCTATCAGCATTACTAAGGAGGAGATTGCAAAAGTTTTCAAACTATAGGAATAGAGCAAGGATATGATTCCCATTGACCTTGAGACTTTCAAAAGGGAATATGATAACACTAAAGTTGTGTTCTGAACTACATTTTTTCCAATGCACTATGCTTCTATTGGAATTGGGAAGAATAGGAAGCAAATTAAGATTGGAAAAGATGAGAAACAACCCTTCCCTCTGAATTATTTCACCCATTACTTCAGGAAAATTGTTTGTTCTTTGTATCAAATTATTGGCTTTGATGCACTTGAGACAATACCAAATGAATATCTATACATGGCTAGCCATATTCAATATTCATCTTTTAATGTGGTCTATGATTTTTCCACCTACCTAGTAGAGAACATGCACAGGTGCCTAGTTGATCTTAAGGAAGGTGAACAATGGGTAAAGGAGGCCTGAACTGAATATAACCCATAATTGGGGAGATATCATTGCATACCGAGATAGAACTATATTCAGGGTATATGGGACTTTTGTCTATCATTTTGTGCTGCCAAGGGATGTACACCTTAGGATTGGATTCATAGAGGTCATGAGATAGTTAGCACGAACCTGGGAGTGCCACTTACTAGAAAGTAAGAAGGGTTCATTCTTCCCTGAGTATACTGCATTTGCAGATTTTCTGTTGTTAAAAGGAAAATGAAATCCTTCGATGGAAGTCCTCAAGCCTTACAAATTAAGGTCAACTATCCCTAGAAACCATGACCCAGAAGGATTCATCCATGAAGTAAAATCAAAGAGGTCATTGGGTGTATTTTTTCATAATTTCTAATACACGGAGGATGTTATTAGAAACATTTTTGATTTCTAGGAGTAGGAGTAAAGAAAAGAATTATATCTTTCTTTTGACAAGATAGTGACTAATATTTAGAAGTCAGATCTGACTTATGATCCTCTGTCCAACATTAAAAGGGAATGGAACAAGGTAAATTATGCATTGGAAAACTTTGAAAGTGTGGTGGGTGTGTTGAGATCACATGAGATAGTCAAAGATAAAGGAAAAAATTTGGCAAAAGAAGAACCATCTATTATCCACCTAAAGAGATCTGGGTGTATACTAGGAAGAACAAGATAATCAAAAGTGTGTAGATAGAGCAAACCCCTATTGGATAGAAGGATGAAAATCCATCCTCTCCAATTGGATCAACTTAATTTCCTCTTAAGCGATCCTCTTCTACTATAATTGACATTGGTTCCCCTCCAAGAGGTTCTCCTCCCTTAGAGCAGGCACCAGTCAAGAAACTAAGGGTTGAGATGATCATGGTAGCTGATTACCCTAAATATGAAGATGATATTGTGATCACCCTTGAAGATATGCAGCGAGGGATTCCTTCTCCTCTAAGGGAAGTTGCATCGAGATCAAGGAAAAGTATCCTAAGATTGGTAAAAGAAGAACTAAATGGAGTGGGAAATATTGTTGATATGAGGAAGGAAGCCTACAAAGACTTCATGGCTGATGATTCATTTATTGAATCCCCAACATTTAAAGATTTTATATGGAGAGAACAGTTTGGAGAATATGCAGAGAAGGTTACTATGTAAAGAAGTATACATCCCAAATTTCTTGAAAATGTTGTTCAAGCCAATGTGATGCAAGAAATGAGAAAATAGTTTTAAAATATTACACTTCAGGAAGGAAGGGAACTAGTGTGAAAAAGTAGATTTTTTTTAATTTCCTAAATGGGAGATTGTTGATGTAGTGGTATTTGATACAATAAGGAGGGATAATAAGCAAATATTTGAAACTGAAGAAGAAGCCAGTTTGGCACTTTATAGATCTGCATTTAGCCATGAATGGGATGCTCGAGCAATATGGTAAATCTCTCTTAGTTCAAGGAAACCTAAAGTTGTAGAGGTATCAAATTTTAGTGGCAGCTTGATTGTGAAAAGAGTTGTAGATACTCCAACATTAGAATCTGTTGATATGACCATAAATGTTGCTAAATTCACTAAAGAAATAGTTGAGCATCTCACTAGTGACATGGACACATTTAGAAGAAAATATCATGATATTCTATATGAGTACAACAAGAGTCAACAGAGAGTAGTCGAGCTTGAAATAGAGTGAGAGTTTTGGAAACAACAAGTGGAGATGTTGAAGTCTCAAGGGCTTGCTAGTTCAAGCCATACTTCTCCCATTTCTCATATGAATCATCCCCAAGCTCATCCACCTAAACAATCCTTGTCAATTGTTCCTTACAACATGGGCCAAGAACCCATTGTAATAGAGAAGTTGAGTACATCAAAGGAAGCTCCATCTAATGAACCCACAAAACAACAACTATTTCAACAAGTTGAGTAATATAAGAAAATACTTGAGGAAACACAGGTCATGATGCATAAGAACAATTCTATAATTGGTCACACTATTTTAAGGAACCTCAACAAGAAAATTCAAGGTAGATTGAATAATGTTCACTCTACATACTCTTTGATGTTGAAAGAAATGAAGATTTTTGAGAGATATGGAGAATCAGGAACCCTACTCTTAGGTTTGTTTATGATGTTAGGGAACAACCATTCCATGGGTATGCCATTCCATTAGAGTAGAAAATAAAAGAGTTAAATATCAAGTATGATCAGGCAGAATTGACACTGTTGCTTGACATTCTACAAGCCCATGATGAAGTGAAGCTTTTACAGATGTGGAAGGACTAGGTGGACACCACAATTTTTACTCAAACACAGTTCATTTGTGAAGATGTTAATATTGATATAATAAAATATACTTTGGAAAAGTTATCTTTCATTATTAGCTTTCTCGAAGAATTTGACAAGGAAGCTAATTCAGTGATGACAAAATATGCTCCTTATAGAAAGAAGATGGATGGAATTATTCATTTTGATTGGCCATCTGAAGAGGAGTATGAGCAATGAAAGATGATGTTTATGGATGGATTGGATTAGAAAATTTGAAATGGAACACTTATACTCGATCAAGTGTTGTCAAGTGTGACCTTTGAAGTTGAAATGTATAAAGTATGTGTCTCCAAACTAAAGGTTCCACAAGAAAATATTAATTATTGATGATGTGGATGCTGATTGGGATTTTGTTTTCTTTTCCTACCTTTGCAAATTTTGTCATTTTTCCTAATGACTTGGACGTGCTACAACTTATATAATATTATTCTTTTGAACATGTGAATTTTAGAAGGCAAGGTTGTTACTCACAACAAACACAAATAGTCTTTTCCTCATATGTATTCCCTCCAATTAGAGATGTAAATATAACTAAATCAGGGAATATGTATTATAGTGGTCCAATTAGAATGTGACATGTACATTTGGCATGAAGCTTCTTTTTGCTCCCTTATTCTTTAAAAGGGAATTCAGGGCCATTTGTGTAGGTTTTTTATTGAATTCTAGAGTTTAATAGTGTAATTGAAGAATACAAAGAAAATATGTTAGGATACTTTATCTAATTATTTGAGTCTAGATAGTAAGTTTTGTCAAATGTATGGTTTCTGGGCATGTCAGAATGATATTGAAATTTTTTGTAGTTTGTAGTGTCTCCAATTTTAATTTGTACTCAAGTTATTAATGAAAATGTTGATCAAAGATCATTTCATTAATTGTCATCACTGTTAATATTTGGTATACGCTTTAATTTTAGCTCCAGTTCAAAGAATCAGTTAAAATTCTTAGATTTGATCATAAATTCATGTGCAAAACAATTGGATTTGATAAGTAGTATTAAGATTTGATTATAAATGGGTGAATTGACAAGTAATTTCACTAAGATCGTTTGTTTTTAGGATTAAATGTACCTTGCATTTCAATATTATGTCAAATCTTAGCCCATAGATAATGGCACTAATCATAGTTATTATGAGCACCTTTTAGGATTCTGGTCACTCAACTTGAGAACATTAATTTAAATAACTTTTTGATCAATCTATTATTTGTGGTGGTTGGTGTTGTTTGTATTCTTGGTTATAGATTTGTAAGTCTTTCAAGGAAATGCCAATTTCTTGAAGGATTTCATCTACCTAACCTTTCATGAGAATATATCTACTTATCTATGCAATGTATATGCCAATTATTTAGAAGAGTCAAATATTTTACATTGTGGGACCACCCTCTCGAGTTTTGCAGAGCCCAAAGGGTAGGAGATAAAGAAATTGGTGCTACATCTCATTTTTTTTCCACTTATCTTGCAGGTATTTGAGAATTGATTTTGGAAAACTCATAGGTATCTGGCGAGATCTGATTGATTCATTGGAAGCAACCAACATTGTCTACACTTATGTGTTGAAATGGATTTATCTAATGGTATCCTTGTAGAGATATTATAGAGGGTTGGTAAAATTATTGGAAGAAACTGTTAGATTACAAAAAAAATACTTTTAGATGTAGGAAATGTTTTTTAATAGATCACTCTACATCACAATGCCATAAAATGAAATCTCACAAGTGAAGCAATCAAACCTTTAACAACTATCCCTCCTAGTGGATTGGTTAGAGTCCTAACACTATGTCATTCCAACCCAGTCACAAGGCCATAGTGTTGAATGAACAAGAGAATTGAGAGAGGTGGGGTGAATCAGTTGTACCAAATTAAAACATCAAAACCCTCAACAATAATCAGACCCACATGCATTCAATAAACCCTTATTAAGTTAATGTGAT